>JAQFXM010004503.1:0-16992 GCA_034693345.1 Entomobrya multifasciata | reverse complement strand
AACATACAGTATGACCGTACTGTATAATAATTAAACATGAATTTAAAATTACTATACCGTACGGTCATACTGGATATTAAAAATTTGTAATTCATTTTAGAAAACGCTTGTAAAATCCCTATCCTCAACCCTTTCGCTACTCCAATGGTCGAGTTTTTCCAGCCAACTTATTTAAATTGTTCCAAAAGTGGGAAAACCTATTTCCGGTCTCATGTGGAATACCTGGATGGTAAACACTCTCAGTCAATGATCATCATGGTTGAAAAGGTGCCTGAATATTTTAGGTGTTGTTACAAGCAGCTCCGTTTTTCAAACAAAATTCATTATGAGTAAGTTTTAAATTAGACTTGTTCTGCTTTAAACATTTTAAAAATACATCATATCATTAGCCATTTAAAAAAAAATTTATTTCTTTCCAAGCCCAATCGACAATAGGAATGATGAGTGCAATTTCTTCGATCGAAATAAAACTGGCGTCCCTTCCGACTCAGAAATTATAATTGTGAAATGCTGGAATGCTACTGAAAATGGCGATCATCACATGAACACAACAATTGCAAACCCAAAAGTAAAGACAGTCTCCTATCCTCACCATTATGAACTCCTTTTATACGTTCCAAAACCTTCCCAAGAGCTTTTACAAAGAAAAAAAGAACAAATTTCAAAACAAGGAAGCAAAATGGATGAACTACTAAATATCATAATTATTGGCTATGATCAAATTTCCCGAGCTAATTTTATCCGACTTATGAAAAACACTTGGCGTCATTTACGAACTGAACTTGATGCAATAGACTTGCAAGGCTATAACAAAATTGGAGATGCCACAATGAACAACACATTAGCTTTGTTAACTGGTCATGATTTCGGAGATATTAGAAAGAATCTTAAATGGTGGGATAAGGGTGAACATTTTGATAAGTGTCCTTGGATTTGGAAGAACTTTTCGGAGAAAGGCTACATCACAGGATATGCAGACGATCAAGTTTCAATATTTGACTACAGGTATAATGGATTTGAGAATCAGCCAACGGATTACTATTTTCATCCTTTTGTCAGGTGGTACTTTAACTGGACGATGTACAGATGGAAAAAATATGGGAATTCGTGAGTTAACACGGATATAATCATAATTTTGCATGTTAAGTTAATTATAAGTTAATTGACATGATTATCTTGAAATTGTCTTGAAGGCATTGTGTTGGCAATACACTGGTTCTGGATTTATTACAAGAACGTGCCAGAAAACTTTCTGCAGCCGTAAAACATCCCTACTTTCATTTCATGTGGTCTAGTCTCACAGCTCAACCACCGGCGGGCTACCCTGCAAATGCCGATAAAGGTACTTTACAAACCCTCCAGTATTTCCAGAAAACCGGGGCCTTGAATAAATCGTTAGTGATGCTGGTCAGTGATCATGGCTGGAGAACAGGGGATGTCATGTTAAATAGACAAGCGAGATTAGAAAACCGTCTCAGTTTCGCCTTTCTTCTGATGCCACAGTGGTTTCGGAAAAAGTATCCCTTGGCTTATGCAAACTTGAAGGAAAATCAGTACCGATTGACCACTCCCTATGATATTCATTCAACATTGGTGGATATGCTTAATCCTTCAGTGAATTTAGTGGATGAAACTGTAAGGGAACGAATTATTCCTAATTCCAAAGGTATCAGTTTATTTACACCGATTCCCAAAGACAGGACTTGTAAAGCTGCAGGCATTGATGAAGAATGGTGTGCCTGCACTTCCTACAAACCTTTTTCTCAGCATTCCCCAATAGCCAAAGAACTTGCAAATTATGCAGTGAAAATAATAAATTCATGGATTCAACCATTTCCATCATGTATAAAGTTTACTTTGCATGAGGTTCTTTCTGTGGAAGTGAAAATACCTTCCGGTCATGCTCCAATAATTAATTTAAGGAATAAACAACAATTTCGCATTATGTTTAGCACACTTCCGTTGGAAAAGAAGGCTCAGTTTGAAGTAACCGTTTTTACGGGAAATGACTACTTTCGGAATAAGAAGAGTACAAATATTACAATGTCCACTGAAGTGTTCCGATTAAATAAATATTACTCAGCTAAATGTATGACCATTTACGCTCTTAAACCAGTTTGCGTTTGTAACAAAACTATAACTTTGAACCAAATTGTGAAAGAAAATGATAATAAATGATACAAAAGTTTTTCAAGATAATTAAAAGAGCATCATGACGTGTTGTGTAATTAATTACCTTCGATTTGGTAATCAAAAAGTTATTCAAAAAAATTAAGTTGGTTCACAGTTTACAGTTGATTAATATTTTTCATTTTTAATCTTCAACAAAATGCATCAAAATAGAAAAAGCCACAAAATATACCTTACATGTGTGGTCATTGGTTTTTCAATCTTTCTGTTAGAAATGTTATACTTTATACACCAATTCAAGAGAAGCCAATGGGAGGATCAGGAGCTTGAGCAAGTTATCATTAAATCCGGTTTATCAACGGCAGACTTCTGGGTGACACAGCGTGCCTTTCTTACTCGCAGCAGCATTATTAAATTACGGGGTAACATGAGATTAACTAAAATTACATTTGGTATGCAATAATTTTCAAGATTTAAAAAAATTGGTATGTGTTGTCATTTTAAATAGAAAATTCTTGTAAAATTCCAATACTCAACCCATTTGCAAATCCAATGGTCCAGTTCTTCAGACCATTTTTTAATGTATCTTGCATTGGAATTTTTTACTTCAGTTCGCATGTAGAAAATCAGTTCATAAAAAAGCCAAAGAATGTGATTATCGTAAAAAGAGATGTACCAACAAGCTTCAAATGCTGCTACGTACAAATCCAATTTTCACAGGAACATCCCTACAAGTTAGTCAAAAAGCAAAGCAAATTTAATTACATTTTGATTATTATTTCAAGAAATCTTGTTTTCTTGCACTCATTTTTAGACCAATTGAATCAGCCAAAGATACTACAGAAGACTGCCAATTTTTTACCGGAAACAAAACTGTTACACCCTCCAACTCACAATACATTGTAATACATTGCTGGAATACGACAAAAGCACATAATCTGAATATTTCTAGTTCAAAATTCAGTAAAAACAAGACAGATCATTGGGAACTTCTATTCTTTTTGCCACAACCTTCCAAAGAACTTTTACAGTTAAAAGACGCACAAGTAGCAAGAGAGAAAAAAAGAAAGGAAGATTTACTAAATATCATTATAATTGGCTTTGATGAAGTTTCGCGTGCAAATTTTATTCGTCTTCTGGGGAAATCTTTTCATTATTTACGCACAGAGCTAGACGCAATTGATTTGGAGGGATATAACAAAGTTGGAGACGCTACATTGAATAATACACTGGCTCTCTTAACTGGCCACGATTATGGTGATATTGTAAAGAATCCGAATTGGTGGGATGGGGATGGCTTTTTTGATAAGTGTCCTTGGATTATGAAAAATTTCTCGAAAGGAGGTTTTCTCACCGGTTTAGCCGAAGACTGGAAATCAGTGTTTAGTTATAGATTTAAAGGATTTAAGAAGCAGCCCACGGATTATTACATGGACTCATTTATGAATTGGTATACTGATTGGTGGGAGGACAGGTGGAAGAAATTTGGAAACTAGTAAGCGTAAAAAATATTGATTAGGTAAATTTCCCCGAATGATTAAGTTAAATAGTTTATAGTAATTTTTAAATTTAATCTAGTTCCTGCATTGGCAATATGCCAGCCCTGAACTTAATGCAAGATCACGCCAGAAAATTTTCCGCAGCAGTGAAACATCCATACTTCCATTTCATGTGGATAAGCAGAACCCACAGCAATGATTATGCTGGTTACCCTGCAATGACTGATAAAGGGACACTCAAAACTCTTAAATATTTTCAAAATACTGGCGTCTTAAACCGATCATTGGTTATTCTAGTCAGTGATCACGGAATGAGATACGGTAATATCATGTTAAATCCTCAAGCAAGGCTGGAGAATCGATTACCATTTGCGTTTCTCATATTACCCCAATGGTTTAGGGAAAAGTATTCTAGTGCTTATCAAAATTTGAAAGAAAATCAATATCGACTGACAACGCCCTATGATATTCATGCCACATTACTTGACATGATTAATCCTTCGGCACATTTATCAAACGATGTAATTAACCAACGTTCATTCCTGACACCAATTAAAGGGAATAGTCTATTTTTACCAATTTCAAAGGAACGAACTTGTAAAGATGCTGGAATTGATGAAGAATGGTGTGCATGTACTTCTTATGAAAACTTTTCTAATGATTCCGACATTGCTGACCAATTAGCAAATTATGCAGTTAAAACAATAAATTCTTGGCTTCTTCTCTTTCCAATGTGTGAACAGTACACACTTGACGGTGTCATTTCAGCGGAAATTAAAGTACCCTCTAATGTAGCTCATCCATTAATTAATTTATTAGAAAAGCAGCAATTTCGAGTAGCATTTTATGTTCAGCCCAAAAAAGCTCGATTTGAGGCGACAATTTTCACAGAAAAGGGTTACTGGAAGAATGGTGACAAAGATAAAATTTGGATGTCTACAGAAATTTTTCGGTTTAATAGATATTTTGCAACGTACTGTATTAGCGATAATCTTATGCGAAAAATTTGTACTTGCAAACAAGCAAAAAAGAAAACCTAAGCATTAAAAGAGCAATTAAAACTGTTTCATAAAATTAGCCGGATATTCTTTTATGTTTTATTATTCATTAAAACAAAAGGTTTCTTATTTTGCAACATAATTTAATTGATGACCTTCAAAATACAAATTTACACTTTATAATTCATTCATAAATTGGTCTTTTCCACGTTGTCATCATGCACAAAAATGATGATGCCACTATGCCACACTACTGCAAAATCAGTTCACTTCGAAATGCCTTATTGGCAGTTGTAATAGTGGCAATTCTTTTCCAAATATTTTACTATTCCGCACTGCTCAAGGCACATTACTGGAATATTACTGAATTTAATGGGACCACAACACAATATCCTCCAGACTCGCGTGAAAATAAAGACATATTTTTAACCAGTGAGGAAATTCTTAAATTAAGGGGTAATGTGATAAACATTGATTCTAATTGATTAAAAGTGTTTTGTTGTTTGGTTGTACTGTATAAAAATAAAACACTAAAATTATAATGCCTTTCTTTAGAAAATTCCTGCAAAATACCTATTTTAAATCCTTTTACACCTGTAATGGCAAGCTTTTTTCAAGCGAAAACTTTAAATTGCTCGACTGGAAGGCAGTTTTACTTTAGATCAAATGTGGAAGACCAAAACTCAGATAATCCAAAGCCAGTGATAACCATGTACAAAGAGGTGCCACAACACTGGAAGTGCTGCCATGAACCGCTACATTTTACAAAACAATTCAAATACAAGTATGTTCGTTAGATATATTTATTTTCACACTATATTAATGAATGAATAAAAATTTAATCAGAAAAATTGGACATTTTTAAGACAAGTCACCCTTCCCTTGGATAGCTGCATTTTCTTTTCCGAGAATAACACCGTTGTCCCATCAAACTCTGATTATATCATAATCAAATGCTGGGATACTTCCAAGAAAAATATGAACGTTTCCAATAAAATCCTTACAAAAAGATATCCAATTTATTACGAACTACTCTTTTATATTCCCAAACCTTCCCCTGAGCTTCTTCTCCAGAAAAATGTGCTACAACAGGAACAAACCCAAAAAGAGGATCAACTGAACGTTATAATTATTGGATACGACCAAATTTCAAGAGCAAATTTCATTCGTCTTTTGAAAGAAACTTTTCGTCATTTGCGTACAGAACTGGATGCCATTGATTTGCAGGGATTTAACAAGGTTGGAGATGCAACTTTAAATAACACACTTGCTTTGTTAACTGGCTACAATTTCGGGGATATTACAAAAAATGCTGATTGGTGGGACTGGGAAAATCCATTTTTTGATAGTTGTCCGTGGATTTGGAAGAACTTTTCTGCGAAAGGGTACATCACAGGTTATGCGGATGACTATGTGTCAGTATTTAATTATAGATTTAAGGGATTTGAATATCAGCCAACTGATTATTACATGGAACCTTTCATCGGGTGGTACATGAATTGGACTATGATGCGATGGAATAAATTTGGACGAAGCTAGTGAGCAATTAAAATATAATTTGCTAACTGTGGTGCGGTGTTAATTTTCTTAAATGCAATTTTTTTCCATCTTTACGCAGCAACTGTATTGGCAATGAAATGGCAGTTGACTTACTTCAAGATCACACTAGAAAGTTTTCATCAACAATGAACAACCGTCCTTACTTTCACTTTGCTTGGATTAGCAGAATACATGAGCTACCTGGCTACGCTTCCCTAGCTGATCAAAGTACCCTTAAAACACTTGAGCATTTCCAAAACAATGGGATACTCAACAAGTCTGTAGTAATTTTGTTAAGTGACCATGGCTGGAGAGCGGATCCAATTATGTTACATCGGCAAGCGAGATTGGAAAACCGTCTGAGTTTCGCATTTCTTCTGCTTCCACAGTGGTTCCGAGATAAGTACCCGGTGGCATACGCTAACATGAAGGAAAATCAATATAGACTGACCACTCCCTACGATATCCATTCCACTTTGGAGGATCTACTAAATCCTACACAATTATTAGCAAGTGATGCTATCCAAAAGCGAAGTATTCCAACTTCCAAAGGAATTAGTTTATTTCTACCAGTTCCAAAAAACAGGACCTGCGCCGCCGCAGGCATTGATGAAGAATGGTGTGCATGCACTTCCTACAAGCATTTTGCTGTAAACAATACAGTTGCTCTGCAGCTAGGAAAATTTGCCATTAAAACGCTCAACACTTGGGTTCAACCATTTCCATTATGTGAACATTTTAATTTGGGTAAGATCATTTCAGCAGAGGTGAAAACGTCTGATGATAAGAGTAAAGTGATAAGTATGAAGGGAAGCCAACAATTTCGAATTACTTTTGGTACAAGTCCAATGAGCACTTATTTTGAGGTTACCATTTTCACCCGAGCTGGGTACTGGCAAGATAGAAATATATCAAAGATATCAATGTCTACAGAAGTGTTTCGGTTGGATAGATATAATAGCACGGATTGTATAAACGTTTACCAACTGAAGAAAATTTGTAGTTGTAAAAACGTCACAGTTCCCGGATAAATTTGTATTGTAATTTTTTATATAATTTATTATACTTTGATTTTTTAAATGCATGTCTGAGTTCTTGTTATTGCAGGATAATAATTATTAACAGTGTGATATCAACAAGAATAATTCAACATTAGTTAAAGTACTTATAAGTTACTAATATTAAATCATGTCGTAATCAAATTTGATAATATACAGACAAAGTACAAGATAACAATTTATATAAATGCAATGTTACAACAAACTAAATTAATAAATACATAAAGCTCTCCCTGAAATTAATCAGTCCAATTTATATTAATTATAAAATGCATTTGATTGAGTAAATATTTAAACAGGAGGAATGAGTGAACAGCTTATGTTGCATGTAGCGTTTGCATACAGCCACAAGGCAGGCAGGCACAAGAACATGGCAAAAAATTTTGCACAAGGTAACTATGAATTTCAAAAAAATATACAACGTTTTACTAAGTTGTATAAGAACTTATCATGGGATAATGGTTCCAAGAAACCATTTGATTCCAACAACCACAATCACTGCAACACTTAGAAAAACCGTAGTTCGATCAAGCAAATTTATTTTCCTATTCCAACAAAATTGTCACTGATATTCTTTGGAAATCATCAGCGCAATATTTTTCCCAGATATCATACTCATCTCAATAGCACTTGCAGCCCATTCCACTGCATTTAAATAGTAAAGCCTTGGCTGCAGCACAAAATCTGGAAACTTGGGTGGGATTTGGTTATATTCGGGATAGGCCAACCAGTCGTGAACTTCAACGTGGTGAACTTCTTGAAAAATCTCATTAAGTTGATCTTTGGTGAGAGGCTTCGGACTAAATATTTTGTATACAGGATATTTTTCAGCAGTTAACAAAACTGTGGGATGAAGCAAACTAATTGAAGTATAAAAATGGGATGCATCACAAGTCAGAATGTCCGTTCTGTAGCTGTACTTGGAGTTGACATGACCAGCAACAATGGTGGCGACTGTTCGGTGGTATCTTTTGTTCTCACTTTTGTAGGGTGTCTTTTCAAAATCGGTAAAATTGAGGGTGGAACGGGAACCTTCAATGGGGTAGGCTAGAACGACTTGGTCAAATGTTCCAAGTGGCCCTGAAGCGGATACTAGATTGAATTTGTTGTCCTTTTGTTTTATAACTTCGGTGACTGCTGTGTTTAGGTGTACTTTAGCTTTTGATGCTTCAGCGAGAGATTTGGGCAATTCTCTATTTCCTCCTCGAACTGCCCAAAGGTCGGAATCTGCACCGGCTACGGCAACACTTCCAACAAATCCGTGAATGCTCAAGTCTTGTCCGTAGTTTACGTAGGTAATGGCCTGTGCCAGTTCTTCGATAAAGTTTTCGGAGAAGTCGTGAGATCTGAGGAAAGATCTTGTGTCACCTCGGGTAAGATTGAGCAGAGTGGGACTCATCGCTTCCAACATGTCTTGAGGGTTGGTGAAAATTTGACCTTTGTCTTGAAGCTCGTAAATTCTGCAAAAACAGAAGTAAGTTAAAACAGTGAAAATCAATTCGAAGTTATATATTTGTGTACAAGGTCTCTGTTTCAATAGTTTATTACACTTACTTGCTGAATTCATCAATGAAGCCAGAAATAAGCTTATTAAGTCTGTTGAAATTAAATCCATAACGGTACAACACTTTGAGAACGGTTATAATTGTCCACTTGCTCGTGTTGAGAACATACTCGTCTCCCTTTAAAATTGACATGGCTTCACCGGTATCTACTTTTTTCTCGAATCCTGTACAAAAATAAGTAAAACATTTTGGTGATTTTCTCTTTGGATTCTGAAGATAATCGTAATGACTTTAGCTATTGAACAAGTGGTCATAGGTCAAGGTCAAGGTCTACTTACCAAACTTTTTTGCAAAATCCACCGCATATTTATTCTTTCCATGAATTATAGACCCCCCAGTCTCGTAGCCATTTCCATTCACCATTGTTATGTTAACAAGACCTCCTATTAGTGCAGACTTTTCAAATATTTCAATTTGAGAACTGGGCAGTAACTCGTTAAGGAAATAGGCCACTGATGATCCACCAACACCACCTCCAATAATAGCTGGAATATAACAGAAAACAATGGTCATTCAATGGTCGACTCAACACTGGATGTCAATTTGCACATTTATTAAATTCATCTAAGCAATTCCACTTACCAATTTTTGGAGCAGTCGCTTGTTCAGTTAAAACCAAATGATTAACGAACGTTGCAAACAGCAGCAAACTGCTGGACGTCACAGACGTCATATTTCTTACTTTGTTGTTGAGCATCTTAATCAATTCTTACGAATCTTGAACACTTTTAACTTTTGAAATGAAATGTATGAATGGTGATCCAACTAGTTAAGCCACTTGTGTCGTCAATATCTTGCTTTCGTAATTTTCACTTGACTTGTCTTTTCAGATTTATAATCACTAGCAATCAGGAATAAGATTAAACTACTATACTGTAAAGTGATATCAGGTAAACAAACACCGGTAATAGTCACCGGGCTGAACACAGGTGTTTGATCACTACTCTTTAACAACTATCCTTAATGTCGGCTACGCGGACCTTACCTTACAAATATTTTACCTTACAAAATGATAAACCGAATTTTTAAAACAAAATTCTTATCATTTAGCCTCTCCTAATTTTTCTGTCTGATAAATTCAACAGAAAACGTGCAAATACAGTACCAATGCAATGAAAAAAATGGGATGAGCTGCTGATTGCCAACTGCTGGGAAAATGTGGTGAGGTGAAACCGAGCGAGACAGACTTTCTGCTGGACTTCTATGTCTGCATCATTTGCTTTTTTACCTGTTGTGGACGCGTTTTACGTGTTACGTGTTAGATGATGATAGTAAATGTCTGCGAATTTCGCGATTTGGGATACTGTATGAAATAAATGTACATTTAATTGCATTGCATGTATGTCAAATGTAAAATAAATCCGGTCACACGATAGTACGTTGCTACAAATTACATGGTTATTTATGACTTAACATAGTACAAAGTTAAAGTAAAGGCGAAAAAACGATGTGGATAGTAGGGTGGGTGGGTGATGAAAACGTTGGTTGTGCAATTAAAATATTCGTGAGAAATTCATGAATATGCATGGGAAGTAGACCAGACCAGATCTGTGGGGTAACCCGATGGTTTACTCACGATTTGCAAAAACACATTGACTAATATTTAAACAGGTAAGTAAATGATGAGACGGAATTTCATAGTGAACCCTAAAATGTTTGTTGTACAATGTACAGGGTTCAAACTAACATATTGATGACCGGTGCGGTGCAGTGGTGTCCAGCGTCACGCTGGAAGCGGCATACATTATACATGTACATGAAAAAGTGCACACAAATATTTGTCAAGTGAAGTGTACTTTGCTTTGATACTGTTACACCGAAAGGATAAATTGGACTCTGAAAATTTTCCATGAGTACGATCATGTAGACGTGATCGATAATTTATTGATTAGAATGATTTACTTTATAAAGCTAACAAACAGACCAGTAACCAGCAAAATTTGATTCCCACCTCAGATCAGGTAATGAGTATGAAAATAGAAAAATGAGCTGAATCTTCGTCGCTGGCAGTGAAACAGTTAGTTTCATTGGCTGAAGACTGACTATTGAACTCCATTGAAAAACGGCTTATCCTTTTGTCTGCAAGTTTCCAAGTCGTTGTAAATGCTCAAGTCTGAGTATCTTTCAATCCAGGATTGAATAAATCCTTCCACAGATGGCTCATAAGTCTTCAGCTCAACTTTCCCTTCATCTGAATAATAATACATGGTTTTTTACAAAAATCCAAATGATTTAACGGTTTACGAGCATGATAAGCTTACCATTAAGAACCAAATTAGGTTGTCCCATAATCTTTCTTGGCTTCTTCTTATCCAAAACAATATCCCTCCAGTTAGCCCAGGGATGTTTGCCCTCATTATTGACAGCAGAGTACTTATCAAACATCTCCCTTGCTGCTTTAATATCAGCAGTGGACTTGTAAACTTGAAGTTTCATTAAAAAGTCACTCATAGCCTTGCGTCCTACAGTGTCCATCTTGGCGCGATCCATTTTGATAAGTAAATCAGGCTTTCCATCAGTTCCAACAGTTTCCGTCACTGTTACAAAGTCGTCACCAGCTTCGAGAAGCACTTGTAAGATCACAAATGCTGCTTGAGAATGCGACTGCATCCATTTTCCAGTCTTGGGTTGATACATTTCAAGAGATTTTACTCCGAATAAGGCCATTGTCAGCCAGTTGGCGTAAATCACTTCCTCAGCTTCATTTCCTTCGTAGCCGAAGATTCTGTACAAAAAATACATAAGAAATTAAAAGCTTAAAATTCCTAACCACAAACAACGGAAGTCCAGTTGTCTGAGAAAATCTTACTTGATAACATCCTTATCCAGACATAATAAAACTCCAACAGATTCTGCACGACATTCTTCGTAAGCTGATGATAAAGTTGTGAACACAGAGTCGTATGTTTCGCCTGGTTCGTAGACACTCTCAATCTAAAAAAATATACAAAAAATTCAAAGCTATCATAATTTGTAAATAAACCAAAGCAAACATCAAGTGCAGTAATTTCATCAGTTCCATACCAATTCCTTCGTCAAAGGATTAATTAAATCGGACGGATAATTCGTAGTCCCATCTTCTTTTTTCTGAAACAACTTTCCGGATCCATGACCCAATAGCTCGTGTAAACCAACTTGGACCTGTTTAAATTCAAAAACTTATATTTAAAAGCATTCACATAACATGGCTTGATATTAGATTGTGGATGTAAATTAGTAAAATACGCCTGACATATTCGCATACTTCAAAGGAAGCAGCCATATTGTTGATGAGATTAAGTTTATCTTCTTCGCCCAAGAAAGGGATTTTTGTGTCCTTAAAGCTGGCCTGGATTACATTTCCCAATGAAACATTTTTGAAACCTTCCGACTGCCGGATTTCATCATAATTAGGAATATTGATTCCCGCTGGGATCCCACTACCCGCAAATGTTATCGTGTCAAGAGAAGTAAAATCTGGTTTCAAAAATTCATCCTTCTCAAACTCCTTTGGCCAAGGGAGCAGTGTCAAAAGGCGAGTAGCTTGTTCCACAAGAGTTGTAAATTTGACAGACATTTGACGATTGACGACGCTCACAAAGCCTTCAAACTCTCCCCGCATTCCCACTGGATCCCTGTATGTTTCAATAAATCCAATGTAAGTTTCCACGATTGGCCCTTTGTCTTTAATCCAATGTCGGGAACCTTCCTTGTGCGCCGCTAATGAGCCATCTGTGAAGCTTTCAACGTAGCACTCCAACATTTTTTGTTCAGTTTCATTGGATGCGCAGTCCTTTGCCTTCAGCAGACTTTCGGAGACCTTTTGGAGTAAAGGTGAATAATCTCCTCGGGTGCAGCGAATCTTACAGTCTTCAAAAGAGTGAACTTTGTCATCACTGGGTTTGGAATCAACATCAACTGCTGAGGAGGCACTCCGAATCTTTAGAATAAAATAGTTAAATTAGAAAAATCAAGGTTGATACCTGCATTTTAAATGATAAGAAGATGGATATTTGTTTACCTCGTAATTGGTTACGCCGTCTTGAACAGTTTTGAAGCATCTGGTAATGTAAGCTTCCATGCCTTCTTTCTTCATGAAACGATTGATAAGCTCAGCATCCTCAGCTGTACAATTTGAAGAAAAATAGGTTGAAATTCCCTGTAAAGAAAATTTAAGTCAGGATTTTTTAAATTTCTAGCATGATATGTGATTTCGATAAACAATCCCTAAATATTTATATTCAAATTTACATTTTTCCCCAGGCCAAGTTGTTTTTCTTCATCCGACAAAGAATAAATTTTATCCTTGACCTCGTCGAATTTCTTGATAGCTTCCTCCGCGCTTTTATGGCCCAGGAATTTGCCTTTCTTCACCAATGCCTCAAACTTATCCACCGGTAGACCAGGGATAACCTTGGTGTCTCCGTATCCTGAAAGTCCAGAATAGATGAAAGATGAACAACGATAAAATGTAATGCTACTTTATTCAAAAATACATTTTAATTGTATCATTAAAATCACCTTTGTAGTTTCCCATATCCGAAAATAACCCACATGCGTAAACCATGAAGGCCTTCCATTCATCGTCTGTAAATTCACATTGACCAATCGCTATATCCTTCAACTCCTTAATTCCATTGGATCTAAATAGATCATGAACCAGCGTAAAAATAGCTGGAGACTCTGGAGATGTCTATAAATCAACATGTCAAAACCAAACATGTTAAAATGTGTGTTTTCAAAATAATAAATACCCGTAATAGACTAAGGACGTAACCTATTTAAGTTGAATTAAAGTTACCTGCACCAAAACAATTAATCCCCCATACCAAGCTGCTTGACTCAAATGATATGTGTACAGTTTTTCCTGATCCGTAAGGCCATTAAAAGCTTCCTTGCAATCTAGATTAACAATGGGTAGATCCAAAGGTAGCATGTAATGGCCTAAGCCTTTGGGATCCATGGTCATTCTCTATTTCAAGTACGAAGTTTCAAGTCCTCATAAACTGCTTCAGTCCTTAAAGTACAACTCTGACAGTACCGGTGCCAATTTCATTTAATGTATCTTCTGGCTTCTTATCAGTTACAGATTAACTGATTTGTAATTCCAAAGTACGGTCTCCAAGGAAATCCACTGTCGCCTACTGACTGTCTGTTAAAGTAGCACTTACTCATTAATAGCCGACAGCTGAATAGGCCGGAAATCGAACACTTCCTAAAACATACATACAAAACGTTTATGCCTATTTTACTATGTTACCACAACTACAAGTTTTGAAACTATCATAATCATCACATCACCCATTAAACTTCTACACATTTCTTACCGCTATGAAGCTGGATAGCTGGAACAATGCAGTGATAACGTTAAAACACTGACTATGACTTTTGATTTGGATTTCTAAAAAGATAATTTGTTAGTTTACTGAAATGAAATGAAAAGTTTTTTTTTACAAAAATATCTTGCATCTGCAACAGAACAGCTCGAAAGTAAATACAAAGACCAAAATCAAAAATGCACATTGACAGATGAATGGACAGATGATCATATAGGTAGAATAAAAACGCATAATACAGTATATCTCCGGTCCGGTGCATAGCATTAGCATATAGCCATAGCCATATACTGTACCGCATGTATGCATACATCATGTAGAAAAAATCTAATCAAGAACCCAATTAATTGCTTGATTTAAACAAAAACTCAAGTTGCAATAATTAATTCAAAGACTGATCAATCAGACCATTTTCTGATTGATAATTATCCATCATTTTTTATTACTGGGAAATTAAAAACTACATAAAAACTAACATTTTGATTGCATCCTATAAAGAATACAGCATACAGTATAGATCAATTTTTGAATCCCAAAATGCATAGGTACATTTAAGAAGGGATTTACTCCAATTGTAATTTGTTATTGAATCATCTAAAGGATATTTATTTCCATCTGAGTTTGTATGAGTAATATTTATTTACGTCGCAATTTCCAATTTGACATAATTTCATTTAAAAAAAAATTTTGTAAACATGTTTACGTGCGTAACATAAAGTTAACCGTTCGGTCAACTAATTCAAACAACAACAATGGCTTGACAATGAATACTGTATACCGTATGTCAGGAACGGAATCACGCATGTGGCATAGGACAAAAATGAAATAACAGAAACCATATAACCATTCATTTTCTAATTTTTTGGAATATCATTTACCATTAAAAAAGCAATTTACATCATCCAGCACCAGAGATTCATACATCACATCATCACTAAATGCGCTAAACACATTTTCGCTTCCGATTGTTTAATCACACAGTTCATAAAACATAATAGCTATTTGTTTTAGCAGACTGATGTTTTAGGGTACATAAAGATAGACATAGAGGTTGAACATCCAAGTAAACAATTTCAACCACTTAATTGCAAGTGGTAAGTACACAAAACTCTGAAAATTTCTCTGAAAATTTTTAATCATGGGAACTGGAACTTACACGGTCCAGCTATCCGTTATGCTTGGTTGTCCATTACATAATACGTCAGGATCAGGATGTCGGAATTTTTTATTAATGTGCATGCTTCTCATCTCATCAAGAAACCTATGGACGTAATTGCCTTTTCTTAGAATTAGAAGTACACTTTATGCTCAAAGCTTAAACCAAAAAATTTGCAATCTTTTCTATACTGTATACTGAAAAGTTATCATCATAAAAACTAATGTACGCTTTATATCCAAATTCATAAAAAAATACTTCTCGCCCAGATTTTTCCCATGTTTTCATCCTGTCAACTTATTACATCCGTTTGGGTAGTAAAACCACTTTATATACCTAAATATCTGCTAAAAGTCTGACCTTGTAATGTAATTGAGCAAAGTACATAAAAACCATTTCGGTAATTTTCGGTACATGTTCAAACACTATAATAGACAAGGTGTAAAGTAGAATTTCATAGAATACCATCACCGACTGACAGATACTGTATAAATAGGAAATTCCCATTTCATCTCAGATATTCATTTTGTGTCGGAAAGTACAGATTGATAAAACTAAATACGTCACCAGTCGCCCCAAAAATATTTTTGATCATCGGCCTTTTTTCAGAAAAATTATCCAAAATGAAGTCAGTTTTGTTAGTTTCCGTACTCTTGTTTTTTGTGCTTACAATGCAGTTAAGTGAAGCCCAGAGGGTTATCGGTGCCGGTGGGGAGTGCTTCTGTACGTTCAATTATAATCCTGTGTGTGGCTCTAACGGTCAAACTTATGGGAATACTTGCCAGTTGGAATGCGAACGACGGCGTAATCCAAGTAATTAAGCTTTTTAAGCTAAAAACTAAAACTAAACTATTTAAAAGTTTTTAGCGATATTTCCTGTCAGAAGATTTTTAATTGGATTATTTTATAAATAATAATCTAATGCTACCCGTGTGTTTAAATGTATTTTGCAGGCTTGAGACTTGTTCGTCGAGGGTCTTGCTACGACAGAACTGGTGGACGGTTAAATTATGCCTTCTAAATTTTAGTTTGGGAGCAAAAGCAAAATCTTGGACCAGTTTACTACTGAGATTTTTCCAGTTGCCAGTTGATTTTTGATTATCATGATTTATGTTTGTTAATATTTATGTAGCATACAAATGCAAATGTAAGAATTATTATAAAAAGAAGACATTTCCTAATCTTCAAATTAAATGTATAAATATCAGTTACAGCTGCGCCAGCATTTAAAGCAAGTTAAGTTCAAAATCAGGATGTGCAAAACCCATGAATTCTAAAATAAAAACAAGTTTATGTACACCAATTTTACTGGTACAATAATTAAACATTTAAAATCAATGAAACTAATTTTATTTGATTACTTTTTTCATAATTAATATTACTGCATTGCCAAATCAATCCACTTCCGGTAGTACGGTACACTCTGATAAAAGTCAATATAGTTTGAAACATCATGAACCTTTTTCTCATGTGGTACAGGAATCATATAACTAATCACTCCAACCAACAATGGCTCATTTTTCTGGTTTGATGAAGATGATGATGACGACGACGATGATGATCCCTCCCAACTTTTGCTCTTTTTCGACTTACCTCCTCCACTGCTATTGCTACCCTTATTTCTCGGTTTTTCTGTTGTTGTAGACTTTGTCGACTTTGGATACACAACCAATGGACCCCCACTATCCCCCTGTCCAACAACCCTTGGCAAGCTTCCATTTTTGATGTAGGT
>JAQFXM010004502.1:0-16994 GCA_034693345.1 Entomobrya multifasciata | reverse complement strand
TCATCGAGGTACAGCCTAAAATTTACGTCCTACCTGGGAGGGTTTCCCACCCATTTCCACTACAGAATAGGCTCTGAGTAAGAGGACTTATATATTTGCCCACATGTTAATACTATAACTGTGTAACTATTTTTAACTTACTATAAATATTGTTGCCTACATACTACTTATAAGATAGCTCCTGGCTTTGACTTTCGCTATCCACATCACCTTCACTATCAGTACTACCATCATCATTGTGGCTTCCTCTCCCATAGTATTTTTGGACTGATTTAGGCATACACACGTATAGTTTCTTTCAAACTGACTTTTACAGACTTGTCTCACTGCTGAATTAACTTTATTGAACATTTTGAGCACGACTGTATTTTCTTTTGGAAAATGTTCCGTTTAGAATAAGAATGAGATCAACTATTGCTTCACCGTTATTACAGTACCCAAAACATAAAATCATGTACACCATCACACAGAGCAATACGCGTACAACAAAATGTACAAAACTGCCATTGCAGTAGGCAGTTTATAGTTTAACGGAATGTGGCAGTGGGAAATTGTTCGGTAAGGAAACGTACAATGAAAGGAATGGTGGCAACAAAAAGAAAGAACGAAGTGAAAGGTAGATGCTGAAGCCTACCTCTCTACATTTTTCATTTTGGGCTGAAAAATCGCTATAGTGCGTATCTCTCAAATTTTTGAAGTCCACATTGTGGACTGAAAGAAAACCACTGCGTTCCATGATTCCTTTTGTGATTCAATTCAACTTCACATAAAAGGAGTTTAAGAGAAATCGTTCTACATACTTGTAACCATCGAACTGGAGCATAGTCACTTATTCAACACATAAGTAAAGAAATAAACGCAAGAATGCTAATATAAAATCTTCTGTTAACAAACATGTGAAATTCAATAACCCTTTTAAGAAACCCGATAGCATAAAAGCATACGCTTAAAATTATCTAATATATTATCATGTAGATCGTTTTATTCTTTTCTATAATACATTTACAATTTAGTCTATTCATATTAACATTAGTATATCACGCGTTGAAATTTGAATGTTACTTTTGAGGTTTAAAACTTGTCCTTAGTCGTGGGCCACTACCATTATTAGATGAGTTTTTTGTCAAACTTGGGTTAGGCAATGTCGGAGTGAGAAATTAGAATCCTAGTATGATGAGAACGAATCAAGATGTAAAAGCTTTAAAGGAGTGCAATCAAAACAATTTGACGGTAGAGGTAAGGCAGACCTCGGCAAAAAACGGGTGCAACTTTCTAACGGGTGCACCCGTTTTATTTACACCCGTCTAGGCGTGTGCACCCGTTTTTTACACCCGTCTGGGCGGGTGCACCCGTTTTTACACCCGTTTAGGCGGGTGCACCCGTTTTACATACACCCTTCTGAGAGGATACATGCACCAGTTTTAGCCCTTTTTAATCCTAGAAGGCTCATCTTTCTTTAAGTATTTTTAACCTAACCGAACCGAACCTAACCCAACTTAAGTATAATTTAATATCATTCAAGTTTATATAAATTAAAAAGGTTAGGTTAGGTTAGGTTAGGTTAAAGCTTCTTGCAAATAATATTCAGATAAAACAAATGTAACATCTTTTCAAGTCAGTACGGTTTAGTATCTGACGGGGGCAAAATAAAGGTGTAAACAAAACGGGTGCACCCGTTTTTAACACCCGTTTTAGCAAATGCGCCCGTTAGAAAGTTGCACCCGTTTTTTGCCGAGGTCTGCCTTACCTCTACCAAAGTAAGCTAAGTTTTCAAAACTCCAATTAACAATGCTACCCAATAAAATCTCTATCTTAAATATCAAATACCTCAGTAGCTTCTTCCCCATTTTGCATTTTGTTCTTCTTCGTTGAACTATTCTTGGCTTGCACGTCCTCCGCGACCCTTTTGGTAGCTTCTCGTCGGGGACGAGAACTCTCAGTTGCACTAGTGTTAGTAGCAGAAGCTTTAGTGCACCAATCTTTAATGCTTCTCTGAGATTTATCCACTCCATTGGTTATAGGACTTCTCCTGACAGGCGCCCGCGTTCTAAAATAAATAACGGACAATAAGTTTACAGTAACAAAATAACTTTTTTACACATATCACAAAGTACAAATGCAGGCCTAAAAAGCTTATTTCCAAATTATGAAACACTTACTTTCGGGGAACTGGCGTAGTCTCAAATTCCTTTCCAGTATGACTATCTGGAGGAGACGGAGGAAGATTAAAGAAACCAAGTTTCTTCATATCTAACGCTTTCTTCATGTCTAACTAAATCTTTACTAAAAAGTAAATCAAAACTAGTAGCTTAGCTACTCTAACAAATTAACTAACTTTTTAATTGCTTTGCAACAAAATATTCAAATATTATTATACTCCCAACCCTTCCACAAAAACTGTCAGTTACTAATTATTCCCTAAAACACTAATTATTTGTCTAAATGGCAGTGATTTACTAGACGCAACAAGTTCTTCTCTCAAGTCAGTATCGCACACAAATATCACCCAACACAATACCATGTTATAGCAATGCTAGTGATCTGCCTGACTCCATCAACCGAACTAAAAGAGTTAAACTGACTGAAAAGCTTCGTGTCTCCTAGTCTTCTACTCCTGTCTGAAAAATGTATAGGAAACTGAGTCACCAAGTCTAATTTTAACACTAGACTGCTATTCTTAACTGCTTAAGTACCTATATACGTTACTGGTAACTTTACCCCTATCCTCTCTGTATGTCCCTATCCTCCCCGTGTTAAAACTTCTCCCACCACCAACCTCCACCACCACTCCAGTCTCCAATGCTCTAAACCACTACTACTCTAACTATCACGTCAAAATGAAACTTCTAAAATAACTAAAAAATATGTACAAAAATGGTCAATAGATAACTGACAACATGCTTTACTGAAGACTTAATTTAATTTCAATTAACCAAGTTAATTAATAATTATGCTAATCACAATCACAGTACCGACTCAGTGTCAACTTTGTAAAATAAATATAATGCAGCCATGAATGACATGTGAACGAACTTGGGGATGAGCAGACAAGACAAGAAGGAACCCTTACACTAAAAATCCCAGACAAGTTACTTCGAGTAAAAAACTGAATGAACATTAGTTAAGACAGGATAGGGGAGTTTTTTTTAGACGAGACGGACTGGCAAGTTTACAAACGTGCTTTGGTTTTGGTGTACTGGTCAAAAAAGTTTAAAAAACATTAGGGATGTATTCATATCTAACGTCACACAAGATTCAGTTTCATCTCTAATACATTTTATGTGTAAAGGTATGTCAGATAATTGCATACCGTATGTAGTGTACACTACCACTGTTATGATTCTCCTAAAAAAGCATTGCAGACTAGGAGAGCGCCAATTCCCGCGACTAGCTCGTCTGACTGCGGCAATCCAATGGTGAAGAGGGTAAGAAATGGTGCCTGCCCTTCTACTTGCTTTTTTAATATGGAATGGTTACCCAATGCGGAGTAGTGTGTGCGTGATGAGGCCAATGGAATGTTGAAGCAGTGATGGGATGTGGAGAGGGGATGGGAGAGAAAAAAGAGAAGCCAAAAGCAGTGGAGAAAAATGGGTAACGGACAACTTTGTTGCTTTTGTGCTTTGCTGTGCTGCGGGACGTGCGGGAAGGGGTATACAAGTAATGATGAGATGTTGGCGGATGGCGGAGGTGTACAGTTAGCGGCGTGCGTAGCATGCTTCATAGCCGAACTCAAGTGAAATGCAATGCAGTTCAATGCAAGCAAGCAGGCAGTTTAGTTGACTGGACTGCGTTGCGTTGCGTTGCGTGTGCTGAGAAATGAGAAGAGAGCCAAAAAGTTAGAGAGGAGAGAGACGGAGGGTTTTTACTCTGTACTTTGCTCTTGTCTTCGTCGACTGAGTAATTCACTAACTGCCAATTTTTTGGTTGAGAGTTGAGACTTTACTAAGTTGTAGGAAAAAATAATTAAATGGCAACCGGTGCCTCAGTTAATTATTAAACAGATAATTGTTAATTATTGAGGATAATTAATAGTTTAGTTGAGTTTGGAATAAAAAGAGATTTTTTGGAAGGATTAATTTAGGAGAGGAAGGTGGTTAGGTTGCGGTGGTGTAGTAGAGGGAGAGTGAGAGAGGAGGGCGAGGGGTTTTTGTTAAGATTGTTAGGTTTAATAGATAGGTTATGTCAGTGTTAGGTTTAAATCAAAATTGTTTCAATATTCTTTTTAATTGTTTTGAATTATCATCATGGAAACTACAATAGATAGATTTGGTCATTTTAATGATAAAAGCTACGTTGATATTGAGGAAATTAGTTCGGTAACTTAGAGCCTGTCATAGGTGGCGTTATAGTATAGGGAGGGAATGTACTAAGATTTTTTTAGTGACATATCTTTAATTTTAGCGTTGACAATCGTTTAAATTTAAGTTTTAATAGTACATTGTTAGTGTTTTGAGCTATTTAGTAGTAAGCTATTAAGTTATCACGGTCAAAGCTTAAGAATAGTTAATTGATTTTATAGGATTACTGAATAGTTAAATTACAAGGATATGTTTGTAAGAGTTAGGTGTTATTGTTGATAAGATTAGCTGGGAATTTTGAATAAGATATAGTTTAACTCAGGTTAGTTAGTCTAGAAGCTAATATGGCTCCAGCGTTAGTTAAAAGGAAGAGCACCAATGGTCGGAACTCGCCTCGAGGCTATCCAGTTGGGGGCATAAGGAAGCCATCATCCTTCCGTAGTAGGAGGCCAGGAATCTTTGCGGACAAGAAGCAGGTCAATGTTCTTCAGAGAGGTCTAAATGTACTTAACAAGGATGGGGGTTCTGGTGCAGGTTCGGGGTCCTCTGGTAGCAGATTCGATCTTTCGTCCTCCAAAAAGGTCCCCATGAAAGTCGCTGTTCGAGTTAGGCCCCTGAATGAGAGGGAGAACACAGCCAATTCGAGGTAAGATTTTTGGCAAGCATAAGCATCCGATATAATAAACCTGTGGTTGATTTTCTTATCATCTTTGCTCATGCGCAACTATCTAATTAATGTGATGCATACTATTAATTGACTTTTTAGGGAGATACTGACTGTGTCCGGTCCTAAGATGCTAGTATTTGATCCTGAAAGGGATCGAGATGACTTCTACTTCAAAAATCAAAAAATAAAGGGTGAGTGATAACACTATTCATCAGCTATTCTATATGATATATCTGTATGATATGCCTATATGTATGTGTTATGTTTAGGTAACTGTATAAGCAGTGTTCTTGAACTTAATATTTATGTTTTTCTTGTTGACTTGTTTTTAGATGTCACCGCGAAGAAACATAAGAACATTTCTTTTGCATTTGACAACGTTTATGGCGAAACTAGCACGAACGTCCAAATTTACAAGGATATTATGGAACCCGCGTTGGACACACTGCTCACCGGTTTCAATTGCTCGGGTAAGCTTGAACTCTTATTTATGTAGTAACAAGAAATTTATGAACTTGAATATTTGAACTAATAGTTGAAGAGTTATACGTTTATAATAATATTTGGATTATATATTTTTTTCTTCAGTGTTCGCATATGGACCTACTGGAAGTGGAAAGACCTATACCATGTTAGGAAGCGAAGGAAACCCAGGGTTAACGTACTTGACTATCAATGATCTGTACGGAAGATTAGATGGAATGAAGGAAGATTTCCATACAGGCGTTAAAATGTCTTATTTTGAGGTCTATAACGAGCAAGTGCACGATTTAATCAATTATACATCTCAGCCCCTCCAGATCATGGAAGTAGGAAGAGGAAGAGGAGGAACTGTGAAGAATTTATCTGAACATTATCCAGCAAATGTTGGTGAGCTTTTCCAGATGTTGACGGCTGGAAACAAGAACAGATCCCAACATCCGACTGATCATAACGCCGAATCATCGAGGTCCCACGCTATACTTCAAGTTACCATCACAATGAACGAAAAACACTCCAGCAGTGAAACCAGCAAGAAGACAGCAAAGCTAGTAATGGTGGATCTCGCCGGTTCTGAGAAGGGTTGCGCGACAGGCTTTTCCGGTGCTCGCTTTCAAGAAGGATCAAGTATTAACAAGTCGTTACTGGCTTTGGGGAAAATCATGGAAACTCTAGCTAGTGGCAAGAAAGCATATACTTACAGAGACTCTAAATTGACCAGGATTCTTAAGGACTCTTTGGGAGGAAACAGCCGAACGGTGATGATAGCTAACGTGTCCCCTGCTGAAGCGATGTATGAAGACACTCTCAACACATTGCGATACGCTCAGAAAGCCAAGAAAATATCCTGCGACGCCTCAAAAAATGTCATCACTGTGAAATCGTGTATGACTGAATACACACGAGTAGTTGATGAACTTGCTACTAAAATACAGAAGCTTGAAAAGGAAAACAAGAAGAAAGATGAACTGATTGAAGAGAAAGAGCGGCAAGCGGAGAGAGATCGCCAACAAATTGAGGTTCTCGAGTTGCAGGTCGAAGGTTTAGAAGCTGAACTGGAACTGAAACAAACTTCAGATGATGTACCAATGCCGATGGTACCAATGCCAACGGAACACATTGAAGATATGTTAAGAAATGTGTACACCGCCAATACTGATATTAAAGAAGACGTCCAACAGACGATAGGACTTGATTGTAAAGCTGATGAGACCTTCACCCAAGCAGAGGGAACTACTGTACTTTTACCAGACGGGATGGAAGTTCTTACGAAATTTGAACCATATGTTGAACGCAGTCAAGAAGTGAATGGAGTTATACCTCCAAAGCTGGAAAAACTCTATTTGGAGTTCCAAATGAAGTTACAACAAGTCAAAACCTTTAAACGTCTTCTCACATCAACAGGTGATGTGCGCTACGGGAAATCAGTAACAAGAACGTGCAAAAAGATGTCTAATATCATCAAGGAAATGAGGACCTTGTACACAGCTTTACTATCCAAGTCCTTACCTGACTCAATTGATGCTAATGTGGAGAACATTTACGGTATTAAATATGGGGATCTGTTACAAATGCGTAAATTTAAGGTAATAAATTATTTTATCTAAACTTTAATTGATCATTGTCATGTTATTCATCCAATTGTTCTCTACCTTTAATTTGATTAAATTAATTTATAGGCAGTGTATTACGCCGCTTCAGGAGAAGCTAAAATTCTACACAATCAAGTCTCCAACCTAACGCGAGATGTTCTAAGGAAGGACTCGGTTTTAGCTGAGTTAACTAGGCTCTCCAATACGATGTGCAACCTCCTGAAGCACTATAATCATCTTACACCAGCTCTGCAAGAAGATTACGAGGTAATTGCTTATTTTTTCAGTTTTCTCAATTTGTATAGAGTATAGCAGACACCCCAACGTAGATTGCACGGAAGCTAATTCTCTAAAGCGAAAATGATTACGGTAGCTACGGTGAGGGGGTATGGCTCTAGTGCATGTCATAAATAATTTCATGACTAGAGCTTTACTCTTTTAGCGTGGCTACCTGCACAACACTTCTGAACCGGGATGACCTCTGAATTTGATCAACGTTGCATGCATGAACAATATTGAACATGTTTCTTATAATATGCAATGTGTTGTATGTTTGAACTTTACAGAAAACGGTTACGTCATTTTGCAGCCCCTCGCTACAATTCGTGGGTAATGACGAATGTGCACTTAAAATGCATACGCTTTTTGCACCAGATGCGGAAGTAGTTGAATCTCAGTCTGATAATTCAGTCATCGATGGCAGAATCGCAGAAATTGGGAATGAGCTCGAACAGTACAAGATGTCGGTACGAGGTCGACTGCAATCTATTCCAAGTCTTGTCGCAGATATTCCTGAATTTGATAACATCAATACCACATTTCAAAGTAATATCCCATCCACTGGCCTAGCAGAGGAAGTAATGGGGGAAGACCTGGCAAGTTTTGCTTGTTTCTCAGACCGCCTTTCCAGTCGACTAAGTGAACCTGTGGAAAATCCTTATCTCTCAACCGATCTACTAGGCGACCGATTACAGCAATTTAATGATGACTTTGAGGAATTGCGAAGAACTTGCTTCAATAAAGACGAAGATTTGGAATCTTTCGGTCTCGGCGATTTCACCGACCTCAACAGCGGTGGCAGTACCCTATTACCAAATGAAACGGTGGTGCTAGCTAGTGACAGCACTTTTACAATGACACCAGATAACGAGAATGAAGAGAACTATGAACCTGAAATTTACGGGTTTAAATCAACTAACGACATCATCGCTGAAATCATCAACCAACCTCTACCATTCGATGAGGAAGAAGGCTTCGATCCAACCACACCTTTCTCTTCCATGGGTAAAAAAATTAATCTTAAGCATTCTGCTCAAATTTTATTAAAACATGTATTAATTCAGTTCTTGTCGTATATTTTTAGGTGTCCCATCGACTGGTCGATCGCCAAGTTTGCTAATCCCCCCGAAGTCGTATAAAAGCAACTTACTGTTTTCCAGTACAACCACACCAGTAACAGGTATGTATTGGAAGCTTCGCCTTATGGTACAATTTTACATTTCTAAATAATTCAATTCTTTTATCTAAACATTGCAGAAGCTGGGTCCAGTTCTGCCCATGCCTCTACGGGCCTTATGAGACCACCTCATTCAAAAACTTTTGACCAAAGACGAGGTACGCTATATTTTAATCTCGATAAACTTAAACTTTAAGACAAATAGAAGAAAGAATTTCAGTTAATGAACATTTATTTGAAATTTTAGCTGAGGCTGGTACTTTTAAATTTGCTGGTCAGCTACCTGGCCATGGGGCTCCTCTAAAAATAGCATCAAGACACAATTTTAAAAGCCACTCCAGCTCGGCAAGTCCTCCTGCAACGAAGGGTTACCAAATGGGAGTTGGTGCCAAGGCAAAGTTCGGAAATAGCAGTAGCGGAGGCAAAATGCCTTCCTCCAAAATTGCACCACAGAGGAAGTCCCCCTATGCTAAATCTAAGAAAGCCGCTGTCAGCACACTAAGAAGGTCTAGTAGTACGTCAAATATACAGAGAGCACGTATATCAGTAAATACGCTGCAGCTGAAAGGAAAACCACAACAGCAGCAAGATAAGGGTAAATGGCAACCGCCTCATCCTCCTAAGTAATTTATTTATAGTCATGGTAACGTAATATAATTGTAGCTTATATTGTGCATAATAATTTATAATTAATCTTCTTCATTAAAAATACGATATGACATGAAACTAATGTAGAAATATGAATGTGTTTAAGGCATAAGTGCCTATAAATAAATGTCTTTTGCTATGAAGGTGTGAGAAAGTAAGAGTAAGCATGTGAAATAGAATCAAATTGAAAGTAAAAGTAATGTGTGGTTCGACCTAATTAAGTACCTTTTCTCAATGTTGTAAGATTTTATTTATAATCGAGAACATCTGAAAGATATATAACAATTGGTAGTTGATTCAATTCGTAAAATATGAATTTGTATGTATCATAATATTGTAACCAAGTATTGGCCATTGAAAGTGCAGAAAAAAATGTCTGTGTCCAAATATAATTCGAGTTGAATACAATATTTGAATATGTATTGAGTATTTTAAATTGTCAACATTATGAATTTGTAAGTCAGAGTAAAAATTGTGTGAATGATGAATCTCAATTGGATTTAGTTTTAAATAACATGTGGATGTTATATTTTTCGGTTAAGTCAACCACAAACGGCTTTCAATGATCTCGAAATGTATTATAATTTTTTGACTGTCATACCAAGATACCAATTGGTTTGAAGTTTGATGTAATTTTCATGTTTATTCATTTCGTTCATATCAGAAAGTTCTGAATTTTCAGGTTTATAACAATGAAACCTTATTGGCATTTGGTAACTTAACAGAACATCCGAATGGTTCTCATAGTACTCTAAAATAAAGGCATTAATCTAGCATACAGTTTTGGTGTTGGGGTGGGATATGATATAACTTAATGTAACTTGTTTTGTAAATTATTTGTAAATTATACTTGTACAACTTGTGTATTATACGTCAGCGCAAAACTCGCAAATTTTAAAATCCAAAAAACCTAAGCTGTATTAATTTTGACTGAAACGAAAGCTAAGTTTCTTTGCTTTGCTACGTTTATTATTTTTATTCATTACTTTAAATGCAACTTACAACTCATTTCAAAGAAAAATTAATTATATTTTTTTTCGATTGGTGATCCTCTTTTGAACTTTTTGGTTCACTAATTATCTTTAATTTTAATAAAATTAATATGATATTTTAATCGGCAAATAAAGCATGCTTTAACCTTTAATACAAGCAGTTTAAAATTTTCTGTTGTTTTTTTTTCTTTTCATTCATTCATATGCATAATACATGTACGTAAATGCCTGGAAATATTTTCTTTCACCATCCAACATTGGTAATGTTCAAACGTCGAATTTCTTGCTCCAACCAGACCCTCAGCGGTTCAAAGTAATTTAGCAATGCCTTCGACTCAATCTGATTTGTGCCTGTCATTTCTTTCAATATCTCAGACCATCTGCGACTAGTCCCTTTTTTCATCATGTTCCACAGCAGCTCTCCTGCTCTCTTGGAACCACGAATTTGACAGTCATGTAAATTCCCCTTCCAGTTTGGCTCTTGTTTACACATGGCTTCATAAAACTGAAGCTGCAGAAAACTAGCAAGGAAGTAGCGAATATATGGAATGTTGTCAATTATGTGGAATTTTCCAGCTGCATCCAATGCCTCTCCTTTCGGATTATAATCTGGAGTTGGTTTCGTTATTCCCAAAAATGTCTCATGCATCCTCCACCACAAATCATTCCATTCGCTTACTCTATCCGGATTTTCAAATATTTCCCAACGCCACAAGTCCATTATGAGACCGAAGCCTATTTGGGGCAACTTGGCAAGACCAGTTTTTAGAAGTGATTTAATCTGCAATGATGGAGAGTTTAGTTGACCTTCTTGTTGGGAATGTATCAAATCATACGTTATGGAATCGCCGACAGATTCATGAAAAGCTGAATTAGCCCCGTCCTATGAAAATATGAAGTAAATGTAGGTATTTCACCAAGAGCTTCAATATTTCAAACGCATCACATTATAAACCATTCGATTTACCTGGAATACCGTTGGCAATTTAGAATACGCCATGAAGTACATTATGTGACCAATTTCATGGTGAATAGTTATCAAATCTTCATCATTCACTTGAGCACACATCATCATTCTGTAATCCCCTTTACCAATTCTATTATCAAACATGTTTGCTGCCGATCCATGACAATTCCTACTGTTTACTTCCCTCCTGTTGTTCTTGTTGCTCTTGTTATTTGACTCATCCTTCTCATCTTCAAAATGAGAGTTTTCCCAGAAGGACTCCGGTAAATGAGGCAAACCTTCAATATAATAATATAATGTATTTTTGGAGTTTTGTACTGATTTTTAAAAAAACAGAAATGTAGTTTTTCATTTTCTGAGTTGTTAGCTCGTTATTTCTGATAATGAGAATACTTGTGTTCTTCAACAAATTATTATTATTAGTTGTATCGTTTACCCATTGATACAAAAAAGTTTTCTGCAGCTTTCACCATATCCAACACGGTTGCGTTCTTCATTGGCAGAATCTTGTTTACCAAAGAGTAAGAAGCGGATGGCGTGGGTAATGAGCTTGAGCCTCCAGAAAAGGGAATCTCATTGTCATCTTTTAATACGATATCCATCAAACTATCCCACTTTTGAGCCCACATATTACCTGTGAAACAATCAAAAAGTTATATTACAGTTTATTGAGCCGTGAAATTATATTATAATTGGCTAGATATTTGTAAATAAAATCAACAACTTTTAAAAAAACGTACTTTACTGCAATTCAAATAAGATATAGGTAGCTTATAAATAATTCAAATTTATATGTTGTTGCAACTTACCCAAGAGATGGGACGGGATAAGTCCGTTTTGGAACTTCATTCCATAAAACTTTTCCAGTTTATGACGAACAAATGCGTGCAGCAAGGTATACAAATATTTAACATCTGAGTACAGCTTGGTCACCAATTCTCTCATGTCTCCAATTTCCATCTCATCACGCCAGCATTGACCCATATCAGTGAAACCTTTCAGTTAAAAATGAACTTTTATTAAAACACTTGATATTTTCTATTCTAAGTTTCACGTTGCCCCATTCAATCTGCATCCCTTTCCAAGACTTATTCCCATCGTCTTACATCCTGAAAGCAAATGTCTAGTCTTTATTTGGCAACTGCTTCTTCTTTGTTCTTACCAGCCTGCTTTGCTCCCATATTCAGCATCCGTATTAAACCAGCGTATAAAGGTTTCACCTCGTTCCCAATTGCGTTGTGCCAAGATATCCAAGCATCTCGTAAATGTCCCTCGTCTCGTGTTAACTCCATAAAATGATTTAAATCTGGTTCCATTCTCATGCATTTCCCGACTGACTTTATACAAACCTTTTTATTGTAAAGTTGTTGAAGAGTTCCCAGCACACTTAAAATGTTACTGTTGAAAAACACATTATCAATGACAACAGTCAGTATCCACATAAAAACTTATTTTTTAACTACTGCTTATACTATTGTTATGGCTTTTACCTTAGTTGATATGAAGAAAATCTAGGTCCTCTGCAAATTAAGTACAGTTGTCGCAAATGAGACATATCCCAGGGATACTGGACGTGTCCAAACTGAGGATCAAGGTAAACTTTGAGAAGCTCTCCACACCAGTGATTATTCCAAATGTTCTTTTCCACTGTGAATTTTTCGTTTTCATCTGTGTTTCCAAATAAATAAGTCATTTTATACTTAGGATCGTAAGTAAATAACGGATTTGTTTGCAGGTTTGCTTTAAATTCTACCAAGATTTTTGGGAGTCATGTTGGAACTGATATTCCAAGCCATGAGTGCCGCTTCATGACTGTAATATTCTAACTCATTGTTGTACTCATCAAATGCAGAATAAATTTTGGCGTGCACAAAATCTTCATCAGGTACTTTTTGTTGCTGTTGTGGAATCTCACCATTTTCATCCCCAGCATCACCACCACCTCCACTACTTGTTACTGAAAGTGAAGGGAAGAAAGAAAAGCAATGCGAGGGGCGATTTGAGACACACGTTAAAATCACAACAGAACAAAGCCACCACCGGAAACATAATGTCACTTTTTGCATGCTTCTTTTAGACAGCGTAACAATAACCTTTATAATTAGGATCAAATTTAATGAAACACTTTAAACTACAATGGCTTGAAAGTTGAAAATTTAAAAAATTTCACCAAGCAGCAAAGTCCAACTTTGTCGAGAACTAGACAAGCTGAAAATGAAGAATGCAAAGATAGGAAAACGGTTTGAGTGACTCTTCTTTCTTTCTTGCAACTATAATTCCTTTTGGCCCATTTGCTCAGATTTCTACTCTGACTTGGATGGAACGTAGATGACTTTTAATGAAATATTATCCTTTTGCAGCACCAGTTCTCTTTCTAATTCAAACAGTAAAAAAGTAGAAGGCAGAAAGCGGATTGTCGTGTGTGCTTGATAGCAGCAGGCAGGAAGGAAGGAAGGACAGGCTTAAATCTATGTGATGATTTGACTTTACTTGACAGTCTGTTGCAGAAAAAGAAGAAGAAGCAGTGCTAAAAAAAACTTTTAGTAAGTAGCTGGATCATGTCAATGATGATCATCTCATCTACAATCTACACAGAGCTCCAGAAAGGAACAAAATGTCAGTAAACGAAGCATTCATACAAAAACGAAGTATTAAAAACCAAATGCATAATGAATGATGAGCAAATTGCATGACTTATTAAAAAATGCATGGATTTCTTTTGGGAATTCCAACCTTACTGAGATGTTTAGTTTTTGTCAAAAGTGAACACAAATTTAAAGTAATTTAGGATGTATTATTATTCACAAGACAAAGACAAGAAAACGTATAATTAGCTTAAATTTTAGTTAGACACACAGACAAACATAATTTAGTATTTTTTAGGATAAATTATCCTCCTCTGCTACTTTCTACGTTTAACTTTGTTAATAAAATGGTAGTGGCAGAGGATATAAGGGTTTAGTGTGAATGTGAAGAAAGAGAGGTGGAGAAAGTTAATGAAACAGTTTGTCGCTCGGCAGGAGATTGACGATTGGGGAAATGACAATGACGTTGATGGTGGGTGAGTGAAATGAATAAATGAATGAAGATAAATTGTCCATCGTATCATGTTACTTAGCGAAAGCATTTTTTTTACACACGACAGATATATACCAAGCCAAAGTCAATCTACAATTGCTTTTGTTACGCAATTCATCATTTAATCCACTTTTCTAGCAGTTTTGGTGTACACTCCACTGCAAAAAGTGGAAAGCTGTGCATATTTTTTTCTCTCTTTTTGTTTGTGCAATTTTGAAAGCAGCCTGGCTGGATGATCCTGAGGATCAATTCAATCAAATCTCCAAGGACCATTTGGTTTGGTTCATTGCATACACATGCATAAATACTACCTATGCATCTTTGTATGTACATTGCATGATCGGATCGATGTTCGGTTGTTTTATTGACATTTTAAGGTAATTTTTTACTAAACAAAAATAAGTGAAAGTTTTACACGAGCAGAGAAGGAAAAAGAGGAAGGGAAGAATACTGTGATGAATGGATGTTGGAAGGGCCATGAATACGAGGACATCATACAGTTTAGTTAGACGCGATTAAAAACGCGAAGCAGATGTTGATTTTCCAGCAGATCAGCAATATTACCTCAATATATGTATGGTTTTCTAGCCAGAAGCTTTTGTTAAATAATAGCAAATGATTAAGTTATGTTTTCTTTCCAGTTGGATAATTTCTTAGAAAACATAGCCCATAAATTCAACATTGTACTGCTGACGTGACATCAAAGCTGAAATCTAATTATATTTTATTGTACCTCTGAGATAAGCGTTTTTACTGTTACGCCAACGCAACAAGAACAAGCAGTGCAGATCTCAAAAATTAGTTCATAGTAATATTAATGTATGTATGACACATATACTAGTCATTGTTCTATCCTTAAATCAAAAGCAATAAAAAGTTCATTAAATCATACTTTATGAGAACTACCATAACTCCTAATATTTTATCTCATCTCAGATAAATCTTGTCTTTTGATGTGGTCTATGCCATTATTATGGTGATTCTGTACTTTTAGTGTGATCTTACTGATCTTCCTTCCTATTGTATATTGCCCACACGGTTTACTGTCGTGGTAAAACATGAAATCATGAAATTTTAAATCACGTCATTACAAATGATTCTGAGAAATGCATGCATGTCTTTAGTTTTTTCATTGTTTGTTTGATAGTATGAATGAGTATCCAATAAAACAACAATTAAACATTATATTGATGCGGTGCTGGTGTTGGTGGTGGTGGTTGGATGCAGAGTCAGGTCAAAGTGAGTAGGAAGATGTATTGTTAAAGCAAGTCCAAAAAGCTTCAAGCAAGCATAATATTTTTTTACATGCATACAATCAAAATGCAAACAAAGACCCAAAGCAATGCCGAAAACCATACCAAATGAAAATACCTGCAACGGAAATTCCGTTGTTAAGGGATAAAAAACTCTTTGCGTGTACAAGCATCTCTCTTTACTTCATATTCACAATCACAAATGCTACAATTCAACATTCAACCCAATATACATATATTGCATCGCTTGATTTCTCATCAAAATTTCCTTTGCATTCTCCCATTCCCACTAACCAACAGAACCGATACCGAGTTTTTTACCCGACGCGATATCCGATACAATATACTTGTGCTCTAAATTCAAGTACCAAAGAAGTTCAATACTATATTATGGCTTCTCTATTCTCTACATGAAAGCATTAAAGCAGCGTTGTCGTGTAGGTAAAAATACAGATATATACATTAGTACATGACATGAAATAGTGTATACGTATGTATTTAAGTACCACTACCACTCAGTACGACGACATGACTCTTTCTTCTAACTTTACATTTTCTGGGCCAAAAAGCCAAAATTAATTAAAAACTATAACGGTAAAATGTAAGCATAGCATCATCAATGGGCTTTCAGTTTTGTTTGTATTTCACAAATGTATTTTTTACAGAGAGCTAGTAAGATTCTTTACACACAATAAATGTGTATTATATTTAACAAGAACAAGTAAAGTAGTAAGGGTAAAATGAGTATTATGCGATGCCGATGCGTCCGTTCTCGTCATTTCAAAGTATACACAAATACAATGCATTGTAAATTGTAAATGCTAAAGAAAAGGGTTGAAGAAGACACAATCTTAAATGTGGTTATGGTATAGTATGTAATCTACACAATTTTAAAATCAGGGAAATCCACACAAACGGTAAAATGGAAAGAAGAGTGGTGTTGAATGAGAGGGCGCCCCTGTATATCTTTTAGCCTTTTTTATCATGACAAAGATATGAAATTACATCCAAGTATGTATAGAAGAAAAAGAGATTTTACATTTTACATATTATCCATCCGTTACGCACAAAGAAGAATGTCCAAAAAAGCATAATATACACATTGTTCTGTTTAAACATCCACATCTCACTGTATTTGCGTACCTTTCTTGCGAGTATATTCACTCAGTCAGTATTTGTGTATGTGTTGTGTATGTATCGCATCTTTCTATGTACGTATCTTATTTCTTGCTATGCATGCTGAACTGTAGTGTATGCATTGCTTTTTAGGTATAAAAAGCAAAGGATATCATATATTACGTGATAATTTATTTGTTTCGATGGATGGACCGACGAGCTATACCGTACAGTACCGTTCCGTTGTAATGAAGTAACCCTTTTCATGCATTGAATTCTCGTGGTAATACTTTGGTATAGTTTTATCGTTTGCTTTTAAAGGTGTAGGCAAGTACTTGAAGGAAATTATTTTAAATTCAACTTAAGCGTATATCATACCTGTAGGTAGTGAAGAATTATTAAGCTTGAATTCGAATTTGATGAAAGCCAAAAGTTGATGAAAAGTAC
>JAQFXM010004501.1:0-16995 GCA_034693345.1 Entomobrya multifasciata | reverse complement strand
AATTTAAGATTTTTTGAAGAGAAAATTGGTTCCAAGTGGGATTTCGAGGTGTAGATTCCGAATCTATCGTCCAATTTCGTTTTTTCTTTGATTTGATACGGCTACTTAATTTAATCGTTACAATGGTTTATTTTCATTTACCATACTCAAGCATCACAAATCTTTGTTGTATTAATATAGATTTTCAGTAGAAAATTATTGAGGCGTTTAAAATATGCACATATATGTATGTATGTTTTAATGTCAAAAACTGCAGATTACAATACAAAACCACAAGCAAATCCCTTTAAAAGGATTCTCAATTATAGAACAAATAAACCACTGAGAAAACCAAGTCCAACTTTTCCAAATCTAAGGCAAAGCTGAGCAAATACTACTCACAAATTTCCTCTTATCAGTCGAGGTGAAAGATAAAATTCTATACGAGAAATTTTAATGACGAATTTTTGGTGCCAGCCAGAATGGTTCATTTTAAGATTCCTTTTGTAAGTTATAAAATCTGCTTGCATTCATATTTTGGTGTCCGCATGCATGCTTTAGCCTAATTTAATGAAAATTAGTGTACAAATTTATATAGTCCACGAAAGAACCAAATATCGATTCATTATTCCAGATTAATTGCTTAATTTTTGTCAATTGGAAATAAATGCTAGTTTTAACAATTAGGATTTCATGAAGAATCAAATAGTTTGAAAAGGATATTGTCGGAAAACTTTCATAAGGACATTTTTTCTCAAGTCTCTAAATAGTCTACTATTTATGTCATTCGCGAGTGTAACTTGTTATCTCCCAGGAACATAATAATAACAAAAGCCTTCAAGTGGTGAGACCTTATATCTGAAGACAAATTGGCAACGATACCTCCCACCAGTTTCCGCTCCTGAAAACCAATATCATTTTATCCCAACATACATGCATGTGATGTTTCTCGATCAGAGAAAATCATCTCCATCGATAGTGCCGAGGAAAAATAAGTTCCGAAAATTGATAGAAAAGAATAGATTTCTATAAAACAGGAGTAGAAAAGTTCCGCAAGCTTGATATTATTAGTAATTACATGAGAATTTGTTATTACCTTAAAATATGCAAAATAATATAGTTGGGTTTTTGCTAAAAGCTATGTAAACTGTAAAATATATATTCATTTTTTGATTGCATATCACTGACATGGATCATGATAGTTTACGGTTTAATGAATAATGAATGACATATTGATTTGGAAAGTTAAAATTTCCTGATGATTCGATGAGATTGACTCAACCTTCAAGTACTACTTCGGAGAGAGGGACCTAAATATTTGCCAAGTCTAAGAAATACTGTTGAATTCCAGTAGTAAAAGTTAAGTCGAACTACGCAGCTATGATAAACAGACATCCTGGAGAAACCTCAAGAGACACCAAGCTTGCGTTACTTTAATAAAAGCAACCTTATTGAAAATACTATTCTTGTGGAATCAACTTTTTTTTACTGTTGTTGAGGTTCTTTTTGGGGACATACACAAAAAACTTACTTTTCATCTTCAATGCCTTTAAACTAAGTAACTGAGTAGCCCTGTTTAGTATGTTATGTCTTCCATAACCTTTTGATCTAGTTTGAGAGCGAAAGTAAGACGTTCAATTTATCTTCCCAATTGTACGAGCTTTGTATTCGATATGGGTATATTGACTTCATGTAGTAGGCAAATTGAATAAAACATGACGTCAGTTTGTCCCTCCAACAATTTCACGGCGTTGCTTTTTTGTTTTCTTAGATGTGGGAGGAAGCAAAACAAGAAGTGAAAATTGACGGTTGATACTTGTTCTAACAGATCCACTCCTAATTTATGTCGATGACGATAGATCCCAATATCCAATATCATTGTAAAATCAATTTAATGCATTGAGCACGACCATTATTGCCCACTGTATTATATGCAGGGAGTCAACTTTTAGTAGATGTTGAGTCATTTAAAATTATACCGTCCTATCGCATTTTTAGTAAATATGTTTAAAGATGTAGCTATTTTTACAAAGCATGCAACATTATGGTCACGTCAAGAACTTATGCTTTGGAAAAACTGGATAGCAGAACACAAAAATCATTTCGTTCATTCGAAAGTTTTATAGTTTAGATCTAGAGCCTTGCTGCGTGATGACGACATTTTATTCCTGATCTTGATAAAACTTAAATTAGTGCTACACTTGTGGGAAAAAATGATGAGAACAGCTATTTTTCGTTTGTTAACGCAAACACATCATAAACCTTCGTTGCATGTTGCATTCATCAGTTTATAAAATGGCGACATTGATGACAAGGTTTTGTTCACACTTGTAGATTCCATAAAAATATTAAAAATGAAATATGCATTCGCATTTCATAACTCTTAATTTACAAGAATTGCACTGCCTGCCGGTCGGTTTACTGGGATTTCATATTTGCACTCGTTGATGTACTTTATGACCTTAAAAAATGGGACCTTTACGTGATGCTATTAAAGCTTTTAAAAAGCCCCATCGCTATTGACATATTGTTAAATTCGTCAAACAGCAAAGCGACGATTTTCATCTGGTTTGACTGATGTTTTATTAAATATTGATGTCCTTGCAACCATTTTTTTGTTGAAAGTTTAGACGCATATGGATCTGTTTTATTAAATAGGCAATGTGCAGTTTGATAGATTCTATCACAAAATGGCCGTACGTTTTTCTTCATGAAATTAATAAAAATAGAGTTTCTGGGCGATAGCTGTGCAAGCATTTATAGACATGAATGCTCCTATCTCCTATAACATTGTGGTTATTGGCTATAATTTTATTTTTGAAATGACCTAAGCCGGATTATTTTCGTCAAATTGATTAGATTTCGAATTGTACTTGCTACATACTGAGAAAATACTGAAAAGACAATGAAAATACCCCAATTTAAATCCTCAATCGTTTTTCTTCTAGTTTCCCAACATCATCATCGGTAGTGGGAACCCATGATATGTTGCGGTTGTGAAATGGTTATATGTATAGCTTAAGGGCTACGCTGGTGTTCTTAGCTTTTTCGTTTAGGCTTCCTTTCCTCGATTACCATCTGTCATCGACTTTTCTTTTATTGAATGAAACCGCGTACATGGATAATAATGTATTTTCATCATTCAAAAAAGACGTGTTATCTACAGCGAGCACGCATTTTGATAGACGTACAGTATGATGAAAGAGTCCCTAAGGATTGTGTCTACTATTGAACAGGAAATAATTTCTCTCTAGTTACGACCACGAGAACAAGATTTAAGCACGTGCTTTGGTATAGCTAGTAAAAAATAAACGTATGTATTATAAACTGATATATTGCCTTGGAGTAAATATTACAACCTGTCGTGATATTTTTCTTGGTGGTTAAACGTGAGCTGTTCTCCAAACCTGTCATAAGTCAATGGAAATGTGTCGTTCTGTCATTTTAGTAGAACAAAACTGTGTCTCATTTTTGTATTTTCCAATGCATACCCATGTCACAAGATTATAACAATAAGTATTGCAAAGAAATGATGTTAACCATAGCTTTCTACGTTGTCAACTTGATGAAACTCGATTTCGAGAAATTTGTCATAAATACATTGTCACATTTGGGCACTTTTTATACTCGGTTAGCTGATTCATTTTTATTTCTGATAAATGGAATAAACGTATTATAAAGAAACCAATGCTTCTTCGGTATCAAATCAGTGTCAGGAAACGCAGGAGAATCGGGATTTTATATATTTTCAGACAAATTACTACCAACTTTATTCAGTTTCATACAAACCACTGAACAAAGAAAGATTCAATTACAAATACTAGCGGGACAATACACCGCAGATCAAGAACTTACTAATTTCGATATACTACAATTATTCTACGAAGACGATACGACAATGATCACAATCTTGATCGACTTGCGTGTCGATCTCACAAATAACAACAATTCTTATAATTAAATGCACTCGTAATTTTGATATATAACAACAATAATTTTCCTTGGTGACGATGATTGGTGATCACGGCGTCGGAGCCATACACGTCCTCATGCATCCATGGTAGTAGACTTATGACTTGAGTTCATTGATGGATTTCTACAAGTGCGCCAGGCTACATTTTCGATATTTTTTGTAAATAAGATTATATTAGTAAAAGTAACATGTACAGCAAGTTACAGCTCCGGATCCATTCCCCTTCGTGACAAAATGATGACTTGAAGCCTTCACACTTGACTCTTCAATGCTTGTTGTGTTCATCTGCCTTGGCTTAGACAACGTGTCGCCAACATACCCCTCCTTGTGACATGACGTAGGAGTGTCACCAACTTCAACTTTGCATTCCATGGTACTGACGAGATGGTAGATCCACTGAGTTGTCTTGATCCATACTTTTGCGTGTCTGGTAGCTGTCCGTGTCGTTTCCCAAGTTAATCCATGCAATATTTTTATCCACCCCTCCAGTTTCAGATATCCGTAATCATTGCCATTCTTCCATCCCGTGTCCACCCACCGTCCTTTGGAGGACCTCCATTCTTGTCTTGAGCGCTCCAATGCAGTATTTTTCTTCACTTCATCCACTTGAGTCTTAAGCAGTGTCATCCGTCCACCGATCTCAGACAAGTTTTCACTGTCTCCACATGCGGCGGCGATGCATCCTCTGTCTTTGCCACGATATTTTTCATCAACATTTTTCAGTACTGCATGTTTCCCCAAGTTGCCATCTTCCTTCTTGCCAGTCATCTCACCAGCCTTCTTTGTCTCAGCTTGGCCGTTCATGCGTTTTATTGGTTGAGACGTTGCATACTCATCCTTGAAATTTTCCATAGGCTCCTCACAACATCTTTCTTCTTGCGCAGAACCAATGGCTTTATTTATTTTGGAAATCTTTATTTCCCCAGAGCTGCACTTCAGGCGACCAATGTCATCCGCAATGGAGTTTGATCGTATTCTTCCAATGCCATCCACACTGGAGTTTGATCCCCTTCTTCCGATGTCATCCACACTGGAATTGGGACTCACTTTCCTCCCAACATCATCCACGCTGGAACAGGAAATCTTTTTTCTCTCAACGTTATCCATGTTGGAACTGGAACTCTTTTTTCTATCAACGTCAACTACGTTGGAACTGGAACTCTTTTTTCGTTCAGGAATCTCCACAATTTTGAGCATATCCTTACTTGAAGTCATTTTAACTGCAGCTGCCGCACTGACATCACTGCTACATGCTTGGTCTTGGCTAGTCTTCTCAGGTTCATCCTTTTGACTGCTGCCCATAGATCCACGAAGTTCATCGGCTTCCTCACATGCAATAGTTTTCATCTCTGACTTCTCGTCTGCCTCAGGACTGTCTTCCTCTTCCTGAACCACGACTTCAGCCTTGAACGTTTCCAGAGCTTGCTTGTACCTCTGACTCTTCCCCCTCCACAGAAAACGCAGCAAGGGTAAGTTTTCTGGGTAAATTCCTTCGCTTCTCAGAAGTCTAACGGGGCGGTGTCTTGGCTCAATATTCTTAATTTGGCTGTTGACGGAGAATCCAAACTTCCCCCCAGTTACCAGATCCACTCGTGCGATCCGCTGCTCTACTACAACCTCATCTTCTTTGTCTAGAGGAACTTGGGATTCTTCCATCTTCTTCATTTCATTTTGCAGTTTCAAATATTCCTGCTGTCGTATTTTCTTAGCTTTTGCATGTCTTACTCGAATTTCAATTAGTTCTGCCTGCAGTTTCGCCACTTCCTTTTCGTTCTCTTCAGCTAAGGATTCGTACTTTTGTGTGGAGTATTGACTTTTGCTGGATCCACATGGATGGTCGCCAGCTCGACTGCTGGCCTTATTTCCTCTCCACGATTCAACATCAGCGTTTCGATATTCAACGTATTCTTCTAAATCATCTCGATGATTTCTTCTACGCAATTCCATCTGTGTGTAATCTTGATTTCCAATGTACATTTTCTTCAAATTCTTCACGAATTCAGCTTTCTTGTGGTAGTATCTTTCCATGGCTGATTCCTTGTGCTCGAGATCCTCATGATGCAGCCTGCTTGTATCCCATCTTGGTACTAAGGGCTTCTGTGCATCACTTGCCATGATCCTTTGCGACAGCCGGGAACGCGACTCCAATGAGTCAGCTGCCTTTCGGAATCCTCCAGGTTGATACTTTTCACGCGATCGTTTCATCAGTGGACTGTATATTCATAGAACTGTTCGGTTTAAAAGGGAGAAGGACCATATAAAGAAGCCAGTGCCTCTTCGGTATCAAATCAATGTCAGGAAACGCAGGAGAATCGAGATTTTTATACTTTTCAAACAAAATATCACTTTTATTCAGTATTTCAAATTACTGAACAAATATCAAATCAAATATCAATTACAATCTTCATCAGTACACTACAACTGATTACTATCAAAAATACATCGAAAATCTATCAAATCTATCAATTTTACAAATCTTATCAAATTTCAGCTAATAATAATGATCGCACTGCTGATCGACTTGCGTGTCGATCTCACAATTCACAATAATTCTTACAATTAAATGCACTTATAATTTTGACATATAACAACAAATATTTTCCTTGGTGACGATGGTTGGTGACCGCGGCGTTGGAGTCATGCACCCATGGTAGTGTACTTCTGGAGTTGTGTTGAATGATGAATAACATCTCTTGCGCGGGGCCACATTTTCGATATATTTTGCAAATAAGACTATAATACTATAATTAACATACACAGCAAGTTACAGCTTTGGATTCGATCCCCTTCGTATGAAAACACCAATTTGAGTCTTCACGCTAGACCCTTGAATGCTTGCACGCATTGGCATAGACAACGTGTCGCCAACAGTTAGATTTGCAGAGTTGCTAAAGTGGAAAGCTTAAAGCACAAAAACAATAGCAGGGACAAGGAAGACTTTGGTATTATTGGAAAAAGTGTTGTATCTTTGGTCGATGAAATGATAAAAAGTGGACTTTCAGATAAGGAAATTTATGAAGAAATTTATACGTTTCTGACGACGGCAAGTATTTATTTTATATTACATAAATTTTCTCAACTATATTCTAAACAAACTATGGAGTGAAGTGGGACGTTACAGTAATTATTTTGTTATAGGGCCATGACACAGTAAGCATGACCATAAATCTGACATTGTTTCATTTGGCAGCAAATGCAGAATACCAGGTAAATTTTCAGAATACGTAACTTTATTACTTTTACAAACTGACGAACTTTTAGATGTGATCCGATCTCTAGAAAAATTGTCTAGTGGAAGTAGACCAACTCTTTTTTGAAATGAACGTAGCAAATCAATCAGAAATATCAATGGAAGCTTTAAACGATCTTAAATATTTGGATAGATGTATTAAAGAAGAACTACGGTTATATCCAACAACACCAATAATTGGCAGGCAGATTGATATCCCTATTACATTTGGTAAAAACTTCTTTCTTGTCAAAAAACCAATTACACTGAAGATATATCCAGATAATCCAAATTAACACGATATACAAAAAATATATCAAATCTATTAATTATCTAGACGACAACACAACATTAGGTGCTGGTACGACAACACTCACTTCACTTTCACTACTTCACCGAAATCAGGACTACTTTCCAAATCCTGAAATTTTTGATCCTGATAGATTTCAAACAGAAAACTCTAAAAATCGTGGCCTATGTGAATACATGCCTTTTTCAACAGGCCCAAGAAATTGCATTGGCAAGTTTTGAAGAATAAATCGAAAACGTTTTATACCTTTAATTAAACTTATTTATTACTTCATTTCTGTGTAGGGTGGAAATTTGGAACTCTTGAGGTGAAAATTTTACTGGCTTACATTCTCCACAATTTTGAATTATCTACGGACCTAACCATCAAAAATGTGAGAGATGCATTTGAAAAGTGCATTTGGCCTCCACCTGAGCTTCGTCTGTGTTTAAAAAGACGCCGTTAAATAATTCTTTGAAACAGTAAATCTTAACATCCAAGTTAATTTAGCTTAAAATAGCAATTCAAACTCAATATTATTATGAGGTAAATAAAGAAGACGAAAAAAGTCATCATGTTGAATCATTATTCTATGTTTAACAGATGCACAAATTATCCATTATGGATTTAAAAAGTCCGAGATATTTTTCGGGAAAAGTTTCGATGGTTGCTCGGAATAAAAAGCATACTGTTAACCGATGTTAAAATGTACATTATGTAGACAAGGGTATTTAATCAAGTAATTAGGAATGACTAATTTTTATGATAGAAAACAATTCAATGATATATTTCACAACTCGTTTTTTGGATTAGTTTCTTGTAATTCATTGCTAATAAACAATACCGACAACTTCAGAAAAGATAATAATAATTTTCCAAGTTTTTTCATTTAATATGGAATGATTCCTGCGCCTACAAAAGACTAGTCTACATCTCATAATACAATGTGAATACTACCCAGTACGATTTTTATATAGCTATGTGGATTAATCGTATGTATAGATGTGAATAGTTGCATTGAAAATCCACAATTAAAAATTATATAATTTTATCATGAAAATATTTGTATTTGTCTTACTGAGAGATATTTATACACTAAAATGACAGCATACTGAAACTGATTTTTATTTGCTATATTATATAAACATACGCACGCGGAAGCACATTCTAAAATTCTTGTTTACATTTTATGAATAATATGATAATCATTACTGGCCTGCGATTGTAATTCGATTACTTTTTCCAAATACATGTTTATTACTATAGTGTATTATGAGCTAGGAGCTAGTAAAGGCAAATATTATTTAACTGTGTAATTTTATCATTTTATCGCACATTACTGTAAACATGTGATGCACAATTTCAATTTTATCGCTAATGTTTGCTTACATGTACGTATTGTATTTGCATTAGCCTACAACACCACCACCAAGGTTTAATTACATTTTTAGCAAATACACACAGCAGGCATACTGACTCATTTAGGTAAAAGCAGACATGTAATTCACAGAAATTGCCCAGGATATAAAATGTACTACAGCATGTTTCACAATTCCGAAATCTTTTTAATGAAATTAAAAGAATTTTACCCGTTTATGTCCACAATTATCAACTAAAAATTGCTAGTTTCTAACTAGTCATTATTTTTTACCAGGATGACATAGTAGCTGGACAATATAATGTTGTTTCACTCATGGAAAAATGCATTCATGATTTTTTAAATAAAAACGTAGGTTCCGATATGTATAAAAGGCAACATATTATTCACAATTGCTATAGTTCGTTAACGATTATTATAGCAAAATAATTGTTCATTGCTGGAAATTTAAGTTTACTAAATTGAAAATTTAAGTTGAAAATTTGCAAGGTTTGAAACCCATCAAAATGGCTCTTAACCTTATTATCAATTTATCCACAAGATTGATCGTTATCGTTATGATGGTTACAGTTTGTATGGGAAATCCAATTTACGAATCGACGAAGACTTTGATCACATTGAAAGGAGGAATTTCACCCATCGTTGTTCACACCACGCCTGGCAAATGCACAGAAGTGTCTAGCGAAGTCCCTTCCACACTTTCTTTCGATCAAAACCAGTATTTCAATAAAGCAGCAAGGTATATTCTAACTGGCTATTCTTCGGATAGTTGTGAGGATGATACAGAAGTGGAGAAAGTGTCATTAGACCCAAAAGTGCATTTACGGATAAATGAAAGAGTACCAATTTGCTCATTTAAATTGGTAAAATTGCCCAAATGGGAGCCCCTGACTAATGTCGTGTTCAAAAATGGAGGAGGTCTAAACGCTTTAAGGATATTTATCAACGGAAGGGATTGTACAAATTTATGTGATGACAAATATAGCAACCAACACAGTCAATATCCATTGTCCGTAGGAATATACAGAGGAATTGACAGCAGCATTGTTGCAAATAACTTTCTTCAAGTATTTTCTGAGAACAATTGTTCTGGCAATCCGTTAGTTAAACAGAGCAGAAACGGATCATCGAAAATAGACAATGGGGACGAGTTGTTCGATCTTACTCGCAATCAAAATGATAAAATTTTGCGGATAAAATCCTTCGTTATTTCTAGTATATGGTTGTGTTACTTGATATTGAAATACCTTTGTATATAATTGACGTATTTGAAGCCAAAACTCCTACCAAGTACGTTGCTTAAGAGGAGAAAGAATTGATTTATATGTATATATATTTGTTCAGACTTTTTTTGATTCCAAAGCGTGTCTTTAGCTACAAAACTAATTCTCTAGAAACCGATGCAATGTACATAAATCAAACTAACTCAGGCTTTTTATCAAACACAATTCATTGGAGAGTTTTTAATGTACAAAAACACCAAATATGTGAAAGTGAAAAGGCTGTGCCTGGTGCACAGTATTATATTGTTTTTAAGTAAAAAGTATTTTTAGATATCATTATATTATTATAGATATTATTATATTAGGTATAAATTAGCTCAAGAATATCTTTGTATTATTAATTTATTTTTGTAAAGTTTTATCAAATTTTATTTATTAAAAGCAGAAACTTTATTTTTAAGTTCTCTGTCAAGCATCAAACAATGCATCAAATATAAATTTTAATCAAATTTTTGTAAATGAAATATTCTTAATAAATATTTATGCATATGAGAATGTAGACCACAAAGATAATAAGATGCTCCTATTTAATTGGTTGACAGCTTTAACCATAAAAGAAATGGCATATCATTATAAGTAAAAAAGTGGTCATAAATTTCTTAGTCGAAATTATTAAGTGAAACAGAATAATTGCGGTTTTGCTGTGTGCATAATTAGGTTAAAATCTCCACAGACAACGATTCCATTTCTGTTTTTTTGAGACTGTAGTAGATTTTTCTAAAAAATTGCTTCATAAGTTGCTACAGAAGACAATTACTTAAACCGGCCTTTAAGGCAATTCTAAATATAGAATCGTTTTATGCTAAGATTATCGGAATCATCACATCAAAATGTCTAAGTACCACTTAAATACATTCATGCTGCAAAAAATTCCAAATTCAGTGCTGAACGCTTCAAAATGCAGCGTTCATTTTTAAAATGATAAAACATTACCAGAAAACTTAAGACATTTGTATGGTTTGTTGAGATATCGCCATAGAATTGAAGGAAACTGGTTTTTATTTTCTAGCTCTCTAATTGGTAAAACACAGCGATGCTATTTTATTATCGGCCTGGGCATAATTAATATCATTGACGTCAAGGCTTTGTGGTCAACTCCAGAAAATTGAAACCAGGAATATGTTAAAATTACAAACAACACGTTACAAATAGTTTCGCAAACATCGCTGCAAGTTTATTTCATTTAATTTACCCTACCATTTGCATAAAAATTTACCTGAGAAGAAAATGGACAATATTATAATTGTAATCGTTTTCCTTTCATTTGGAATTTTGAGTGCTACTGCTAATCCAGCACAGCAAGTGTCTCATATGAATGTCGTACCAGACTGTGGAAAAGTTTCGTTTGTACAAAAAGGTAAGCAAAAGTTTCTTCCAATTTCCATTGTGTTGATTATTTTGTCAGTAGTTTAATGCTTAAAATGCTTAAATTATTTAAAATACCAACAGGACAAAACATCCAAATGTTTTTCGATGAGGACGTTAACAAAAAATGCTATAACATTCAATCTTCCCAAAATACGACACTACATTTACAGACGGCCGGTTGCAATTACAATGTTGAGGCATTTTCAATGGCAGATTGCGATGAAGATAGTGATGTGAAGCTCTTCCCCTTGAATTCTGACAATCATGAGGTCAATTTCAATACAGATCACCAAGAAATATCTTCCTACATGATTTTATCCAAATAATAGGTTTTGATGCTATTTTCTAATATGATTTATGGTTTTAAAATACCAAACTGTTTTTATTTGCATTTTAATAATTATCAGGAAAAATTATTAGTTGAAAGCATGACATCTAGTTAAGTATATACATTGATACAGTTTTAGTACATTATATACAATTGCAAAAGGTTGTCATTGTTTCCAAGTTGAATAAAATAAAGTCAGTTTCTGACTTCTGTATAAATTAATTTATTGTATAAGTATAAAAACGATAACGAACTCAAACACCATACATATGTAATTTATGTTCACAAATTTGTTTTATGAATTTTGCGTAAAAAGCATTTTAACTAATTCTTTTAAAAATATTCCTAATTTTGGTTCCAAATGAAAAGAAATTGTTAAACTATATTTCAGAAACTTGCAAAAATAATATTCAAAGCCAAAGTCTGTACTAATCATTCGGTAGTTTTAAACATCGAAAAACAAGAAAAGGAAAGAATCCTGTAATTTAGACGCTATATTTCATACGTTCGCCAATTATTCAATGATATATTATATAGATACGCATTACTTAGAAAATTTGTCAGGAAATCCTTGGATATGGGTAACCACTGTTTCAATTTTAAATAGTAAATATGAAATATTATTCATCGTAATTTAAATCCGTAATTACAATTACTTTGGATTTAAATAATTTCTAGTAAAATTTAAGGAAAGCCAATATGTACATAATTTGGAAAACATAAGTGTAGCATGAATACATTTGGTATTTTAGTTAGAATTTTACTTCTTACATACCCTTTATGGTTTTACAAATCAATCGATAGTACTTAACCAAGAAAAATTGAAAATATATAGCAAAAATAAGTATGATTAACAATTAAGGTATTTGGTGTTAAAAGCAGTAATGCGGTACCGTTTTTAACAAGGTTTGTGAATAACGTGGTCTTTCTTGGCTACAAATCATTCATTTTAAATGATGATGAGGCCTTTCAAGACATCAAACATATTCGTCTAGTTCATTGAAACATTCAAAATCTGCATACGCGTTTCAAAAGAAAAGCTTGTTGTTTATTAACACTTTGAAAACATCAACTTTTTACCAGAAAAAGTGATAAAAATGATGTGAGACACTGGCACAAAAACGGCTTGAAAGAAATATTTTCAATACGAGGAAAAATTTGATTCGTGAATTTAGAATATGGTCATGTACTGTAATTAATCATAAACATAGTGCTTGCAAATCCAAACAGGCTGAAGCGACAGTATCCCGTGTAAGTAGAAATGGAAACGTTATTGACCCAATATATTGGACTGCATAAGTATTGGTATTACTTGTATTTTGTTCTTGTTTATCATGAACTTCAGTCATGTTCAGTCCTTATTCGTTGTGAATAGAATAAAACAGAATAAATCTCAGATTTAAATAGTTTAAGTGGCGCAAGGGTTCGACTGTAACATAATGGAAAGCTTAAAAATAAATCACCTTGTGGGCAAGCTATTACTTTGTTATTATATTTGATCCAATGTTGCAAGTAATTAAGAGATGGCGATACAGTTTTGGCATGAATGACTAAATACTATACTAATTGAAACTTCCATTAATGCTGCATCATTTATTTGCAATATAATTTAAACTGAGTTACATTTTCACAGACAAATTCTGCTTTTGTTTTAAATTCATATTCAATATTTTTTTAAATAACATTCGCTGAATAACAATTCCTGTCCTAATTTTTCAGATTTGTTTTAGGATTTTATATTGGTTACTTATTCTCTGACGAGATTAACCGCAAATGATGTCCGTGTCCTCCGTAACAGGATCAGGCCCAGTTTGATGGTCATTATAACAATTAAACTGCACGCTGGAGACACAACCGCAGTAACCAATTTTAGGACTGGATTTGCAAGTAACGCACACCTCTTTGGTAAATGGAATTACTCCAAAGCAGGGTATTTCCCGACAGTCTAGATCCGAAAAACATTTCTGACCAAACATCTGCATTAAAAAAGTGAAACAGATAAATAGATTGCTATTCAAGAAAGAATTAAAGTGCTTCATTTAGACAATGTCAATGGGTACATATATATATTTATTTTACCGTTTTTATAGACTCCACTCCATTACCATAAAGGGAAGTGAAAATCAATAAAGCAATAACTGCACTAAATACCTTCATGTTGACGATGAAAGTATTAATCAAGAACTGATTTCGAAAAAAATGTTTCCTAAAAAATTAAGTACAAACTTTTTGTAACAAAGATAAATATTGGTTATTCTTAACCGTTATGGAATTTAGTAGTTGGCTTATGGAATCTAGTACGATAACTAATATAAAAAATCCGTTGATTTTATACCAAACGGTGTCCCCAAAAACGTAAATTCAGTCTTCATAAGCAATAAAGTTATTATGTCATAAACATACTTTATACAAAGTAGTTACAATTAAACCCTGACATATTTATCGATTTGCTTTATGCCACAACATAAAATTAGTTTCATTAAACTCAAATTTTTAACCGCCATTAATTTTTCAGAATCCTTACGGTTATATCCAATACAATAAAACAACTTGAAAATAAATGATACATATGAAATACTACAAACAGACACGAGCCAAAATAAACTAAATTATTAAATCACCTCTGCTTTAATTTTATGACAATGTGGAGTGAAACATTATTTTAAGAATTTGTCATAAAACAACAAATGTTGAAACTATGTCAACATGTGCACTCTACTGTAGCGCACTTGCATAAATGACGTGAAAATATTGTTAAGTGAAATCTTTCACAATTACAATTAAATATGTTTTTATAAAACTTTAAATTTAAATATATATTTAAAACAAGTGTAATTTTGTTCTACAGAGTATCATGCGGGATGGTTTAGAAAACCACCAATAAAACTAAGTAATTATTATTTGTTCACCTTAGATGCTAATTTCATTGAACGATAGAATCAATTGGTAAATTGAAAACTTTAACTAAAATACGACTCTATGTGTATGATGGTATTTACCAATAATATAGTTGATTTATATTCTGTAGTTTTATTACATCACTGAAACGAAACAAATTTATGTCATAGGAAATGGTTCTGAAAAATTGTTGATTGAAAGTAAAAGTATCAGCCACCATGTAAAAGTATCAAGCATCCGGTCTGACTCAACGTGTATACATGCAACTTATGCTAATCAATAAATCAAATACGCATTACGAAATAATAAAGAAATCATATTGAAGGTTATCTTTGTCGCATTGCATTATTTTGTTGCGATACATACCTCATTTATTATACAGATATGACCCGAAATTCGATGTTCAGAAAAATTTATTGACAATGGATTGTGGTTTTCAAGCGATAAAACTGGATTTATTACACTGGAAAGTTTTTGATAAACAGTATTAACCTATATTCATGACCTTACCATATTACCAATAAATAAAGGCTAAAGAAAATCAAACTGCAGCGAAAGAAATCGTAAATGCACTATCTACCGCAAAGGTTTTATGTGAATGACTTGCTGGTCCATCTTGGAATAGTGGAATTAATTTATTTTAAAAAACGTAAGAGGAATATGTGACAGTAAATCTATTTAAAATGAAGTAATTATGATCCAATAGTACATAATTACGAATAGTATACCTTACTTAATTAGAGTTGACTGGTTTTAATTTTTGAAAATGGATCGCCCTCCAAATGGTTTATAAAGATCAACACAGGAATTCTTGTATAACTTTAAAACTGAAGCACTATTACAGCGACTAGACTTATGCCATGTATGCTAGCTTGTAAAATAATGAAAAACAAACGCGATTTTTTATACACGTGAGTGATGTAACCAGTAACTTTTAAAAATTGAAGTAATGTCCAGGAAAAATTGGTTAAATTAGTTACTATAAACGAATTAGTTGAATACCAAATTGTTTCTGCTTCTTGCTGTAAAACTAATGCGTGACCCATAGCTACTTATTTCACCTTTGAAACGTACAGTTATTTCTACGGTTATTCCTAGTAAACTTTTTACTCACAAATATGCCCTAGGTTATTGGTTGATTTACTTGTTGGTGAACCCACAAGATTCAGTGAAATACGTTATTTGATCCAAGTCGAAGTGTTTTCTTGAATTCAATTTGAAATTACACCACATTTCTCACAGCAATCGTAATAACAATTAAACATAATATTGCTCTAATTAATTTCAATAATTATTCGTGCAGATTTGCAGTTACGCACTTCTTAATGATTTTACCATACTCGAGTGAACCTCAACTTAACTGGTGTCGCAAGCGGAACAAATGTACGAATCGAAAGTATATAAAGCCAATCAGATTTTCAGCCGAAAATTCATAAAGAGTAAACCATACTTTGCAGACTTGTGTTTTCACAACTTTACTGTAAAATATGGCCTACTTAAAGATTTTAATCGCTGCCCTCATGTTTGTGGGTACGAATGTTTTTGCCAATCCAGCACAGCAAAAATCTTTTGTGGGTGAAGTAACAAATTTTGGGAAGATTTTCTTTGTTCAAAAGGGTAATTGACTTTCTTGAATTTAAGTAATGAATAATCTGCTAAGCATGTAAATTTTTATCGACTAATTTACTTATTATAACTACACGACAGAATATTCAAACATTTTTTGACGAGGAAGTAAGCAAAAAATGTTATAACATTCCATTTGACCAACACACGATTCTACATTTACAGACAACCGGTTGTCGATACAATATAAAGACATTTTCTTCCACAAACTGTGATGTACGACGATGGGAACGTGAAGTCATTTCCATTAAACTCTGATACCACAGAGGTTAGCGTGAATACAGGACATCCAGAGGTATCTTTTTACGTGATCTTATCTCCGTAGAAAACTGCAAATTTATAATTTAAAATACAGAAGATAGTTTATTTGCAATTTAGCAGTCTTTGTATCAAAACATTAAATTAATAAATTTTCAAGTAAATTAAAAGTCCATTTTTAACAACATCAAGACTAATATTAAACCTATTGTTTCGTATTTATTACGCCGCTGAAAGTGAAGCGTCAGCAAGTATTGACTTTATCATGTTTGTCTGTCCGTCTGTCCGTCTGTCGCCACGATAACTCACGAACGCGTTGACCGATTTCGCTCAAATTTGGTATGTGGGTCACTATGGTCAAGGGCAAGAACCCTATTGATTTTCAG
>JAQFXM010004500.1:0-17002 GCA_034693345.1 Entomobrya multifasciata | reverse complement strand
AGAAATTGAGTAAATTTCGAAAGCTTGAGTTACTTATTTATTACAACATCCGTTAATCCCTTACTTTTTATTTACATGCTCACTGTGTGTTAACATGCGTGAATGAGTACGTTAAGCTGATAACTTCGTGGGCTTCTTTGTCATTTCTTCTTCTCGAAGTTGCCTATCAGCAAAATTAATGATGTTTTAGCATATCAGATTTTCTGTATCAGTTGATAATCAACTACTACAGAACGAATAATCTTGTACAGGTAGTTTGTTTACATGGTATGTACTTAGCCTTCGATATTAAAATGACACGTCTGCAGTCTAAAATCGAACACTGGTATATGGATACATATATATGTATGTATGAATATAGTTTCTTTTATTGCCATAAGCTCTTTCGTTTTAGTGCCAAAATCAAGCAGAAAAACAAGAGATCATCATGAACCTTGGGAACATGGGAAGTAAAACATGCAAACAAAGATTCCAGGTTTTGTCAGTGTAAAGATCTGGTGGAATATTTTATCATCACATGCAACAACATTTGGAAAATAACTCCAATGCCTCTCACTAGATTTCACTTTGTTCACAAATTATCTTTGTTAACCTAACATTCCTTTATTTCAACCTGGTTTAAAATCCAAACATGCATACTCAACAGTTATTTGAGGAAGAATTTGTTTGGAAACTTTCGAATTAATTTTGACTGTCGTTCTGGCAGTTACTTTATTAGGTTGTCGTTTAAGTTCTAAACTGGCATATGAATTCTACTTTATAAATGTAAATATGTGTCAAAGCAAATGTCTTGCCCCTTTCCCTTTAAATTTTGGCAAGTATTAACAAAAAGCATTGAAACCAACGTAAGATTAAGTGAACGTAGACTTTCATCGCTTACGTATTGCTTCAAATGTAGATAATTTCTAAGTAAACTATGAAGAAGAAACTTAAGCAGAATTCGAAACTTCATTTCTCGCTACATCTGTGATTTCCTACTTTCTTTACAGAAAACGTAATTTATTATATATTATTTACATAATTGACACTGAAAGCGGCAAGCTGCATAAAATACGTAGGCGTTTCAGATGCGTATGTCTAATCGTTGTTCAAGTTCAGTGGCAAACCTTTAAAAAATAGGCATGACGTTAAACTTGTGTCCACTGAACAATAAGTAAATCTTTCAGAAAAATAATAAACTATTTTGTCATGAAACGTTACAAAAATTATGCTGGAAACTAGACAAAAAATAACTCAGAAATCATTGAGTGGGAAATTAGGAGACTGGCTTCTTAAACTTCTATATATTTTTATATATCGTCTTGTACCTATAGGTTCCATAGAAATATCATGCACACATGCATATTATGGAAGCAATGAAAACGCACGTCATATGAAGAAAATACAAGTTATAACTAAAATACTATGAAATAATATGAAAATAAACTGCCGAACTTTTACTTTTCCTACATCTCTCAACCAGCTTATGTATTTTTTGCCCAGTTTTATAAAAGTAGCTATTGTTTTATGTCAAACTTAATCAAGCAGCAAAGGTCTTGGACAGTGAAATAAAGTTCCTTCATTAAACAATGTGTAAGCCTATTAAAGCTAACAAATAAGAAACGAAGTTTGACAATATGGGATAAAGATAACAGTGTAACAATAAATGAGAGCATTCTAACAGAAAATTCCAAAAAAAGGATGAAAGTGAATACTGTTTTCAGCCAAATTGTTACATGAGTTTCCAGTGTATTTATTGCAGTTGAAAAAAATAGCCGACTGTGTATAATATGTCTGATTTGTAACCAGATAAAATCATATTTTATTATATACGCGTAATACATTTTTCAGTTTCCGAATCCTTGAATCTAGTCATATTTTTATGAACAGTTTGACGAAAATAACGAAGCTGAAATTAAAGTACCGTAAGAACTATGAAACAATCTAACCGTAAAACGAAATCCGAAAAATATCATTTTTCTAAAAATAGCTTTATGCGATGTAACTATTTCCCCGTGGTACAGCATGTGCAAAAATATAAAACGTGCAACTTTACCAACGTTTTAGTATTATGGATGAATAATCGTGATCGATGATAGGTATACAGTTGAATTGAATTATTTCACAAAATATTGTTAAAGCACTGGTTTTTCTATATATAACTAGTAAATATTTGACAAAGCAGTTGAATGATGTATTCAAAATAAGTTCATAATTTCCGCAGAATTCAATTTTAAACAAATTTACGTAAGTTTTATAATCGATTCACGTGTAAACATCGATTTTAGAAGCCCATAAGTATTGACCTACTTACAAAAGGTAATTTCCGGTGAAAGATTGTTTTCATTTTAAAAACAAGCCATATAAAAAAAATTCATAATCATGTTGAGTTATGTTGTACACAAAATTCGACAAAAGTAAAAAACAAAACAAACAACATACGTAACTCTTTATTGTTTATACACTTGAATCTTTTTCTCATTTATTTAGTAGAAAAACATTATTGTTTATCAGGGTAGTTGGCTAGGTCTAGGTCCTATACAATTCTACGTCGTTTCTTTTTTTTAAAAATCTGGTGATTTCATTGAATTTCTTTACGAATCCTTGTAGAAAATTATCACCAAACATCAATCACGAGTCTATATATTTGAAGGTCACAGGCAGCTAAGTCTTATAGAAATGAAGATTATTAGTATACTTCAGACATTTTTGTCTTTTTATCTCAATTATGTACTGAACTCTACTTACTCGTTTGAAATTATACCATTTCAAGATATTGGAAGAGATGAAATTGTTTCTGTATTCCAGAATATTGATAGTACATTGTCTTCTAATATGCTGGATACAGACCATCACAAGTCTAGTATCAACGTCGTAAATTTGAATGCACTACTTGCACCTTTTAGGTTGTTTCGTTGTTTTACAGTTATAAATAATTTTAAAGGTGTGAATCTTATAGAAAATGGATCCCCTGTTATTTTACGATCTATTCAGCCAGCTTTATTCAAATATAACGAATGGCATTCAAGTTTAATGTGGATTCCAGTAAACGTTACAAAAACGCATTACGTGAACACAAATGAAACACATTCATGGTCCTATCCTTGCAATCTTTCTAACTTCTTGGACGGTATTGAACCAGACACAGGTTTTAATTACGGAAAGTATCAAACCTATTGTCTTAAAATTTCGAAGCAGGCTTATTCATTAAAATCTAAAATGTGGAATTGTGAAGTGCAAGTTAATGTATTTTTGCCAAGGTATGCTTTGCTAATTGGTTCTTCCCTTCAACTTTTTAATGAATGGGAAACTGACAAAACGGAATCGCATTTAGCTTTGGTTCCACCACTTGATATGTTTGTGGATAAGTCAACAGATATTTATAGTAATAGCAAATTTATACGATGGACAGAGGGAAAGCTTGAAGAATACATGGACGATAGACATACAATACATAATTTTATTCCTACTATACCTGTCATTGCAACTGGAGAGTTTCAGATTCAAAAATATCATGATAATGTATTCGCAATAAAAGATGTGCTTGTAATAAATACTTGCAAAACTTGCATTGAATTTGAAATGCAAGTCACCAAACAAAGTATCGTAGCTTGGATGGTTACTAATTTGCCCAAAATTCTTCAGTTATCAAAAGTGAACAAAGTAGGTAGACAATTTTGGAAGCGTGAGTTTCCAAATATTGGTTTTACTCCAATTGAAAACGACCTATTTACACACTTGGATAATTGTGAAAATGCATATGTGAAAAATGGTGCTTTAGGCAGACCTGGGTTTTCTGAAAAACGAGATTTGGCTCTTCATGCTTTTGCTATGGCAATAATAGCTGCAGCAAATAATTTTTCATATAAAACGTTGAATGGAAAACTGTGTATAAATGGTAAAATATCGGTACCGGAAAATACTAATTTAATTGAAAGTAGTTGGAAGCCACTACCTATTATTTACCAGTTACCTGAGAATATTCACAAACGCACTAGTTGGCAATATCCACTCTACTTAAATGTTAAAACAGATGGGCTACGATTTGTTAGTTGTGGTCATCGGGGTTTACAGGCTTTTGCGTTTCATGAATTTGTTAATGTTTTTGATATGTATGTTTGGGTTTTTACTGGAATATTTCTGGTGTTTTTAGTATTTGTTGCGGTTACCGTACTCCCATTAGGAACGAAAGAAGGAGTACATGAAATTGTAAATCATGCAAGTAAATGTGTCACATCTTTAGTTAAGGTATTGATAGAACAAGGAGAGCCATTTAAGGAAAGTGACTTTATAAAACCTAGCTTTCGGATTTTGTTTTCTTCATTTCTTCTTGTGTCCACTGTTTTAACAAATGCTTACAAGAACACAAATGTTTATAATATGATATTACCAAGACAGTTGGTTCCATATGAAACATTAGAGGATTTACTAAAAGATAATTTTACAATTTATACAAAAACGAGTGTAATTCAATATTGTATATTTGATGTAAATGAAATCGTACTTCAAAGTAAAGAGTACGTGACACGCACAAGTCATGTGATTGTTACAAATGATATAACAGTCGATATAAGATCTGATGTTAGTGAACTCGTTAACTTGCTTTACCAAAACGATGTTTCTCCCGATTCAACTGAATGGAAGCTTTTAAGGCAAGTAGAGCAGCATTCGAAATTGCATCCGTCGATTGTATCAATTGCACTTAAACCTGTGTTTAATTTATTAGCATTGGTTAAAGTGAATTTGATAAAGCCAGCTGAAAACTGGTTATTTTCAGATAAAATGATAGAAACTTTGAAAATTTTGTATAAGGAAAGGGAACAAAAAATGTTGTTTGAAAATTTACAGCAGTGCAATAAGGTTGCTCTAGTTTTCCCTGAGTACAAATCGAAAGAATATGCTAGAAAGTTAAGATTGGCAGGTTTACATTCAGATGTGTCAAAAACCGTATTTACTACTTCACATATTGGGTTATCATTTGAGGGTGTACTTCCGCTTGATGTTTTACAACGCTGTCGATATTTACAGGAATCTGGCTTGGTGAATTGGTTGACAAATTTGGTAGCTCAAGAGAACATACCACCAGTAATTAATTTTCCTACAAGGCCTAATATGACTGGAAACATTCGAATAATATTCATTATATATGCATGTGGAGCATTAACATCGATTTTATGTTTTGTTGCTGAAACCGTTAAAAATATATGGACAATGTGTTACTATAATAAGCTTAATTCCAGTTTTGTACATAAATTTTAAGCACCGAAGTTGGTAAGATATTGTTCCTAAAGTATTCGTTTTTTAAATTTTTAATGGAAATGAGAAACGTTTGTAAAGATTTTAAACTTATTTTAGCATGGAATTTGATATTAATTTATTAAAGTTCCAACGACGGAAAGCTTGAACTTGCTGTTGAATTTCGTATAGCGATAAAATTTTAAATTAAGACATTCAATTTGTAATCATTATACAAAAAAACCTTGAAAATTAATAATGGGCTTGTGCGAATTTAACCTGTGTTTGTTCAGCTCTATGGAACATGTGATATATTTATTGAATTGAATACGTATGTATGTATATTTAACTTGCAAAAACAGCAAATTTGTTCTTATAATTATTTATTTTAAATTAAGCATATTGTGTTTCAGAATTGTACTAATTATTTTATTTGTTAATAAATGCAAGGAGAGTAATAACAAATAGATCTATTCTTGTCTGGAATGAATTTTTTTAAAGGTTGTTTGTGTCCACGTTGAAGTTTTCTGCTATGGACAATCATCAATCCTTGATTCGATTTTGCATGTGAAACCAGCACATCATGGTGAATTGGATCGTGATCATCATATCATAATGCAATCGTTTGTCAATTTCAGTTTTGATCACTAGAAAGCAAGCAGGTAGTAACAAGGCTAAATTGAAGTGATGCCTAATTACTTTTTCAAATTACATGAAACGAAAAACAAATATTTCGTAGTAATTTATTCTACCATCAATATTGAAATTGGATGTGATGAAATACTTTGCCATTGAAGAAGAGCTATTACTTAATATGATATTCACTATACGACGTATATAAAAGACTAGTAATTTATGTAGTTGTGAACTATTGTGTAATATTCGTTATTCGAACTTGATCAATAAGTATTTCTTGCGCGCGATCAAAACAATACATATTTAGCTCATTAAGTCATTTATTACATGCGAATTTCGTCCATACGGAATATTTTGCAAAAATGAAGAAATAATAAACAATAGAATTTCAGGAAACATTTGTAGCTTCAGTTTCGCGGCTGGAAGATTTCAAAGCAAATACCTATTCGTGAGAATTGACGTTCTACGAAACTGGCATATTTAAAGGTTTGAAGACCTTTCCCCAGTATTGAAACGAGAAATATGTCCGTATTGGTAATCGTTCGATGAGAATGAAAGCATGTTTTATTTGTTTCCCGTCACTCAGAATTCGTTATTTTTTAAGAATTCAAAATGTTGTAAATTGTATTTTTTAAATAGACCATGTTGTAATCGTTCAACAATTATACAACAACAGCATAAATTGCTTTATGCAATTGTATCGAGATGATATCAAAAATATTTTTAATCAATATGCTTTGATATGTGTCTAATTAATGTTCAAATTAAAAAATCTGCAAAAATTTCATCCTCTAAATTTTGTAAATATGTTTGTAATTTAATAGTATGTATAATGTTTTGTCAAAATACAACCTTTAGCTTAATAGTGTTTAAACAGCTTGGAAACCTTTTTTCATGTGGGTTGCAAAGCAAAATATGTTTTCATTACATATTTTGTGAAATTACGCGAAACGTTTTCAAGAAGTAAGTATGGTTTCTTTCATTTTTGATTACAATTTAAGAAAAAAATAAGTATGACCTTACTTTGCCTAGCATTTCGAGAAATTAATTTTACTGGTGTCAAAAAGGTAGAATCAAGCATGTTTGTTTGGAATAAGAGACCTTCTATAATAACATCGTTCCAACCTTACAAAAAGCTATGCTGCAGTTTTGTATTTTATATAGCCAGCAGTATGGTAAGCATTATAAATATTCCAAGGTCTCCATAATATCTCTGAAAGCTAGAAATAAATGGAAAACATAAAACAATCGTTAATTAATTTCCTTCACGTTGCAAAAAGTCTGATTTCGAACCAGCTTTATAATCATGGAAAAAACTGAAAGCTTCGTTAAGAGAAAGTTTTTAGGTTTTCTAATAAACTGGTAGAAAAGTTTCATTTCAGGTAAAAAACCACCAATCACGGTATTTGGTCACCAATTATAAAGTATTTTTTACTAAACGTGCTACCGTGAAGGTCAAGTATAGATTGCAATCAAATTCTTATTTTCGGATTCATTATTCAAATCAAAGGGTGATGAAGGAGTGTATGTACTACCTAAATAACTACAACTGTGTCCAAAATTGGAAATCAAAGGAAGCGTCCTTTACATACACGTGGCAATGCAAGATAAAATAAAAACGGAATATTATTACGCAAAAATAATGCCCGTTCCGCAGCGATGTTGGACATGTCATTATAGGTCAATTAGTAAGCATAGTATTTACTAGAAACAATGAATAAAAATGATTTCTTGCGGATTCATGTAAATTTAAAACTGGCAACACGGATTAACAAATGTATTGCATAAGGTAAGTTATTTGCTGATCAGTATATTATTTACTAAATATTTCACATCGTTTCTATTTCTGGTATGCCATTGACAAAACGCTATTTTACGATGAATGTCTTGGATATAAACACGAAAGAAAAATTTTCTTTGAATATTTCGTAACAGTTGTTTTGATAGGATTTGACTGCTATAAAAATGTTTTACTCGGTAGGGAAATTCAAAAACGATGAAAGATATGACATTGCTTTGAGACTCTATAAAATCCCAGAGTATGCATGCAAGTATAGAAATTAGATTATATAACCAAGGTCTAGACGTCAATTTGTTCACAATTATTTGTATAAAGGCCACCAAATGCTTCAATTTATTACTTGATTCCTACTGAAGAACGATAACAAATTGTAAAAAGGAAAGTCAAAACTTTGTTTTGATTAAATATAACTTTTTTCATATCAGGGAAAATGGCAACTTTCAATGTTTCTATGAATCGAGACAATATAAAGCTTTTAACATCAAAGCCGTTTGATCAATTTCTAGCTCAGTTTTTATCATATTTTAAGAATTTTCCTTGAAAACGATTTTATGGTGGCAGGTTGAGTTGTATGTCATGTTATGGGTTTCTTGTGTGTGTCGATTAAATAAAAATTATTATAAATTCCAAAGGACGCTTTTATGTTAAGCTTTATTTCATGTAAAAACTCATTGTTGTGTCATTGAACTAAAATAAAATTGACCCGGGTTGAAAGGAACGCAGAATAGAAATTCGAATAAAACTTTTTTATGGATCTTTTAAGGTCATGTATGCCAATTCAATGCGGAATTGAATTATATTTACTCACAACATACATTTTTGTTTTGTTCCTCGATTACATAATGTCAATGGAAAATATCAAGTTATAAATTTACAACGTAATATTATTGAAAGCACACTTACGCAACAAAATTGTGAAGACGCGAAAAAACGTATGGTCATACAGCAATACCAACAGAATATTGTTATTCACTTTAATTCGTTCCACGACATCGTACAATAATGAAAACTTAATGATATTTTCCGGTTTTGAGTGCGGTAGTCGGCCGCTCTCAGATCAAGAAAGAATCCCAAGATAGTTCCTATTGTGCAACGCTGAAAATACAAATTCGGGCCAAACGAAGAACGAATGTAAAGGGGGAAACAAGCTTGCTTTTTGTAATATTGCGCAATCAGATATTGTTCAAAAGCTTATTATTAAAAAAGAATCTCAGGGCTGTATAGTGGGTTTTACGACTTTTGCAATAATATAATACCATCTTTTGTTTTAAGTATTTGCTTGCTTTTCTATATACTTCTTGCCAAGCAGTCGGAATTTCTGCGAAATTTAGATTACCATTAAAAACGCTCTGTTGATATATAAAAAGATACATTATGTGCTACTTTTCATGTTCACGTTAGATGATTTTAGCATAATAAAATAAAAATACACTTAAAATCTGAGTCAACTCAAAAGCGATCTAATGTATTCTAAATTTTTGAGTTTTACATTTACAAAAGTAAGTTTTAATATATGTAGTTTGAAAATGCAACAATAGTATACGAGACTGTGCAAATGCTACACATTACGGTGAGTGATACACCTCCTAATTAGAAATATCACAAAAATAAACCAAACAGAAAACAATGGGCAACGTAACGTAACGTAAACTGCAAACAAGTTTTATGAAAAGTATACAGGAGAAAGTTTATTCACACGGAAACATGTTGCAGATGTTGGGTTTGGGCTTGCCATTAAAAGATGCATGTGGCAAGTGTCAACTTTTCCACATTTCATTTATTTAGAACTGTTTCAAGTGTACATAATTACAAGGGAATGTTCTCTAATTAAACACCATCATAACAAAAAGGATTTTTTAGAAAACCACAAAAGAGAACATTCTCGACAGTGTTAATTAAACAAGAAACTTTTGGAGCTATAATTGATGGTGCCAAACTGCTTACCGATGTACCTGTAATAAAATAACTCTTGCAGACGTAAAACAATGTCATTCATGAGGTTAACAAATAGGCTAATAGCAAGTCACGTTTTATGTACATGAAGAACGGAATAGGTGTAGAAATGAGTAGAACTTGTTTTACAGTTTTTATGCCAATTTAACATGAGTATAAACTATGCTGTTCCACATGTACTGCGGGTTGGATGTCACCACAAATTGTGCCAGATGTAACAAACTACAATAAATATTGCATGCATTTTTGTAGTAGTATTGTAGATGAGATTTATAAGGTTTGAAGTGTTGTCTAGTAACTTTTAGTAATGAATTTGTGACAGTATGTTGTTACGAAATGACAGGCAAATTGTATATTATGTTAACGGTCTCCCAACATTAAAACATTTGTTGTGAATGCCATGATTAACGGTTTGTTTCCAATTACTCATTAATTTAAATTATGTACTTGCAAAATATTCTAGAGTAATATGCTATCTGAAGTGCCTTCTGAATTTGTACAGTACTTTCGGCGTTCCTTGCAACTCATACCAAAACTGCATGTTTTTAAAGCATTTTCGTAATTTTATAAAACGTGAATACATCTAAAATTAAAAATGATTGACACCGTTGTTGATACTATCTTAAAAGACAAACTCATTGTAGCTCAATTTTTGTATTTTCTGCAAAATACAAATCAGACTTATTAGAACAGATATCTTTTGTTTTCTGGTTTCAGTCTGTATGAAGTTTTTTTTCATGTGAAACCAAACTTCGCTTTTTGGTGTTGGAGCATAAAGCCGGAAATTTCGTAATTTACTCTACACAGTTCAGTTCATGTACAGTGTTTTGAGATAATTTGATACATCCCCCAGGATTTTTTGTTTGATCTTCAATATATTTTTATAGTCGTAACAAATGTTACAGAAACTGAACCAGAACATTTTGTCTAGTGTTACTGTTCTTGTGGATGTTTAAATATGTAGTAAACCTTTAATCACAAAACTTTGATTTATTACAGTGCTTTGTTTGATCATCAAAGGAACCAAGTCTCTTTATGGTATACTACTGTACCAATTTCAAAGTGTACTGGAGTATATTAAAGTCAAGTTTAACAACTTCGGTCAAAGTGCGGCGCGTTTTTAATTTTCAATTATCATGTTGTCTACAAAACCTTCTGAAAATATTTCAGCGATAATAATTACTGTAGTCGGCTGTCTAAGGAATCGAAATTACAGGGTTGCGTAATCTGAAGTGTGGAGCAACAGTTGATGTTACTAGTTTTTAATCAACGCAAATTTTATTGATAAATTCTTTTGATTAAGTTACTGATTTCTGAACAAATTGCTAATGAAAGTATTTAAATTCATAAAAGAGCTACTGACTTTCAAATGTTACAACCACTGGGGTGACACCAATGTTTATTGTGATCAATTAGGTAAACTCGTTGTAGGACGTTTGGTAGATTTTTAGTCTGGTCTGTCTAGTACTTTGTTGCGGTAAATAAGTATAATCATAAGTGTTTAGTAAATAAAATCCGTATGAACGTCGTTTATTCTTTCTTTGACCTTCCAATGACGTCAGTAGACTTATTTTTGTGTACGATAAGCAATGTAATGTGTTTCATAGTAAACCTTCATAAACATTCTTAGACATGAATATATTAAAGAAACTTGTTATGTGATACCCTCACAAGCCCTAAGAACTTTCCGCATTTGATCATTTCGTTTACTTGGCAAAATCACCAAGTATAAAAATCAACAAGTTTAGGCATTATCTTGTAGACCTTGTTTATTTTTCTATTGTCGAATTCACTTTAGATTCAATTTGCTGTACACAAGGAAGTTCAAGAAAAAAATTAGTTCGTAAAAAATCATGATTAATACAAGATTGATTTATTTTCAGTGGACGTTTTTCTTAGCAAAATATGCAAATGAATCTTCCACGCGCAATACACTACCTATTTGTGTAAAAATAGGGTAAAAAGAAATGACAACATGATAAGCAGATTTATAATTTTGCATGGATAGTACCCAGTTTCATGCTTTTATTTATATTAAATTTTAATGTGTTTGCTTTTTATAATATTAATACTTGAATTTTAAAATAAAAGTTAGCAGAATTGCGTTTGATTGGGTTTCAAAATCGTACAAAAGGTTTAATTTTTGTAGATTTTGTTTTGAAATCTTCCCCAAACATAAAAGGCTGACGTATTGACTCTATGGACGATGAATATCTTGTTTATTTGGGTAAATTTAGCTTTTACACAAAAGCAAGACGAATATAATGCTTTCTTCCTCAAATTGCAAATCCCAAATGTACTGTAGAACTAGATACCAATGCCACTGACTTATTTGTGCAAAAAGCGGATGTTAAATAAAACTCATTTCTGTTATTTTACAGAAATACGCTGTACGCTGTACATGTTGCAGTCAATTTTGATCAGCAAACATACTCATAAAAGCAAGAAACAATATTTTATTTCAAGTAGTAAGTAAAAGCGATGTAATCACTGCTTTCCCTTTGGAATAGAAATCCAATGTCAATTATTGCATTTCAATTCAAACAAAACTGAAAACCTTGAAGTTTGAACTACAATGGTGTTTAGGTTTGCATCTCAGAATAAACAGAATAGTGGCTACAAAATCAAGTTTAATAGACAGTAATGCAAGTTCGAAATTACAAAAAAACTTTAAGTCACTTTTAAAAGATTTGTCCTCCAATTTTTTGCATTGACGGATACCAAGTCTTGTATATTATTATCGTGCCATGAGTTCAAGTATAACATGTAAAATAAGCGTTTCCAGTCGCTCTGGCATTTTTGACCTTTTCCGTAACTGAATTCTGTTTATTTACTACATGGAAAATGTAACATGCTTCATAGTTAAGCCATTAAAAATGTTCTTCGACATGATTGTGCAAGGAATAAGTTACACAAAATCCATATACAGCACGTTCGGCATTCCATGAAACTCGTAAACTGGAAACAAAAAATATTGACATAAATGATCCCAATGTTCAAACGTACTTATGCATAACATTCGATTATTTGGAGCTGTGTAAAGAATTGGAAAACGCAGATTTAGTCCTTGGAAATCATGATTCTGAAAAGAATGATTTATTTATTTTATGCAGAAGAAATCGTTTGAAAACAAAGCGTTCAAACAAATTATTCCACGCGTAAAAGATTACCTATTTTTACATAGTTAGATATAGGAAGCTATATTCTATATATTTTAGTTGGTGTTTAGGTACAATAAGTTCGATAAGTTCACATTACATAGTAAAAAAAACTTAATTTATAACTAAACAAAAACTTAATTCAATATTGTAGTATGGCACTAATATAATTTCTAAATAAAAATTTATTTTATCACAAATACCCTGTATAAAGAACAATCCATTAATACATTTTATAAGTCTGTTATAATTTCACTTTTGGTCTTTTCAGCAGCTATTCTACCAATAATACTTTCCGGAACAACTTGTGGAATGACGAGTATGGCTTGTATAGCAGTTGTTGCTACTATGCCAGTATGCTCATGATATTTGCTAACAAGTAGATTTGTTTGTGGGTACGAATTCCTATGTAAATTCGTATGATGTCGATGATGATTATCACTTCTGCTATTAGTTCTACTTCTTGCGATACTTCTGCCCGTACATGCATTAGTAGTGAAACTAGGAGTTCTAATAGAACCATGATATTGTCCAGCAGCTTTCACTGGAATCCACGCTGGTAAAATCGACTTAAACATTCGTCGAAACTTTCGATTGAGAAATGCGTAAAGAATGGGATTTATGCTACTGTTCCAACTTCCAAGCCATTGTGCTATAGGCATCAAAATTCCCAGAAGTTTATTTTCCGACTCACTTATATTATCTGAGAACTTTATAAGAATTACAAGAATATAAAGGGGTAACCAGCTGAAAAGAAATGTGAGGGTAACGACGCCTAACATTTTCAACACATCGTGTCTAGTTTGTCGGTGCAATTTTCTGATGGGTGCTGCAGATGCAGAATTCTGCGGCACTTTACGATGCGTCACATGACAGTATATTATCCAGTTTGAGATAAATATTAGTAGTAGGGGTATAGCGTAGAAACAAAAGAGATTCACAACAATAAAGTATATATTTCCAAGGTTTTCGATTCCCCATGCTTCCACACAATAGCGAAGACCATCATATTCGGATACTTTCACTTCGAATATCACAGCCCATGGAATAGTTAATGACATAGCAGCTAACCAAATTATAAAGACAGTTCTCACACAAATAGTTTGGGAAAAACCTCGAGGTCGCTCATAGTTTCGGTAAATTGCTTGACATCTGCAATAACATAATAAAATAGAAAGTTGACCTTGAAAAGTTATGATTTCCATTGGTTTTAAAAATAGTTGGATGAACTATATAATGGCTCATTAAATAAAAGCAGGAAGTTTGAAGAATATTGATGGTTGGTTACCTGTCAAGTGAGATTGCAGCTAAGCTGTAAGCCGAAGCACAGACTGAGACTCCTTGAACATACGCCACAGCTTTGCACATGAACGAGCCAAGAATCCAAGCTGAAAATTGAGACAAAAGAAAAACTATAAAATATACTGGCAGATGTTTTCAATGGCAGTGTACAATGTCTGATATTTAAGAAATTGCTGGAAAAAAATACTAAAAGGAAAACTTACGAGCAAAAATATTTGCTAACAGCGTTGCAGGTACACAAAACACAATGACAAATAAATCAGCTATAGCCAAGTTCAAGATGAACATATTTGTAACAGATCTCATTTGAGGGCGTAGTAAAACCACTAAAATCACCATTACGTTTCCAATCACCCCAACAGCAAGAATTAACAAATACGCTACAGTAAGTGTTATCGTCCATCCCCAGCCATGTCTCATATATCTTTCGTCAAAAATATTCCACCAATTTTCAAGTAAAAAGTCAGCATTTGCAAACGTTTCGTTGTATAACTGGCCGTCACTTTCACCCGCGTACTTGTCTTCTAAATTGGTCGACTTCTCTGTTGTAGATAAGTATAATGAAGTGCTTGTCTCAGCATCACCAGTAAAATTGTCCCCGTCCAATATAAAATGTAGATATGCACTGTAACTGGTTGTATTCTCAGTGAAACTTTCATTTTTAACGGCCGTTGAAAGTTTATTCGGAAATTTTGTTTCTTGCAGGAACATATCATGAGATGATTCCGTTGATACTCCTGTTTGGTGGAATGCAGAAGTTGCACGTTTCAAAAAATAATTTAATGACGAAAATATAGACATGATTGTAATGAAGATTAATCATGCAAACAATTCTCATCACAGTTTAGCTTTAAAGGACAAAACGCAAACGCACTTTGTTAATTCTCACATTACCCTGATAGTATCCATAAGGACCAATACACGTAAAAGAAACTGCAGAATGTATGATATTTTAAGTAGTTTTATTGTCGAATAGTTTTAGAAACGATTGTCAAAAATTGAGAACCTTTTAAGCGCATTCAACACTTTTAATGATAAACTAGGTTGTTGAAGTAAAAACTAATTAAGCTCTTTTTATATTGACTGAATATCACAGATTTCTGAGTGCAATTCGTTCACCTCTTGGCCTTTAAATCTTAGTATATATTCTTTGTTTCACGGAGAAACTGCGGAGAAAGTGCGTCCGAACTACCGAAAAGTAGTTTACTGACTGAGCTTTAGGAAACCAGAACGCTCAGAGGTTAGATTGTGAAAGCTTAGACTACTTTTACAGCATCTGACATATGAGAGGATTGAAAACGTTCTTGCTTTACTTGAGTACTGCTTCATCCTACGCACCACATCAGTGAAAGTACAGAATCTCTGAAAACCGAAAAGTCTGTTTTCCTTCGCATTAGTGTCAGTACTGACTTAAAATAGAGAGATATTAAATTTTGTATGTGAAAACGTAGAAATTCTGACTTTTTTATTTCATTTTGTTGTTCTTATTTGGCGTTCTTCCGGTAAAGGAAGGGAAAAGGGTAAGACTTGCGAATTAGTCTCAACGGACGTTGGTCGTACAATTTTCTTGGTAGAAGTATGCGTTTCTTCAATAGCTTGCATGAATCCCTCAACAAATGCGCAACCAGATACCACTGACCTAAGTGCAGGAAACGTAAGATCACGGAAGATCTGCTGAAATCAGTGCGGTCACTTACCAACATCCTTTGAGCAAGAAAAACATATTATGTTTCAAAAAAATTCTAAAAGGTCACCGGCATCGACAGTCTTTTTTCACGAATATAATGATATCCTTCCATTGTACAACCAGGATTGAATAGAATGCAGTCTGTACTAAATCTTGAAATAAGCTGAGCTTTTATTGTCAGCATCATGTCGGCATACTCATTATTTTTTGAGTATATCTTTCGAAGAATCTTGGTGAAAGTTAAGAGTTTTCCTGGAAATTCTGGGGAATAAAATCAATAGCTATTTACTTTGTTCAATTTAAACTTCTATGATAATTCTATTGTGAATCAAAGTTCATCTTAAGAGATGAAATAGGAGAGTAAGCTCTTAAGAATCATACTTGAAATATTACTTGAACACTTATATCAAGTGCCTACTTCTCCATTGAAGTTATGACCGCTTTTCAAATGTTACCGGAAACATATATAAAATACAAGTGAATGTTTTGAGACTAAAACATAAATGAATGTTTTTCACCGCATTGCATTCATATTGTGCACTCGAAACATCAACATCATCCTTTCGAAATCTACTCAAAAAAGTTCAGTTGATTTTGAGTGCCACTTTGTCAAATGTAATTGTTTCTGTTTAGTTGTGGGTAGGAGAGCAAACAAGTTTTTTCTTTAAGGGCCAATTTTATGAAAAAAATAAACAAGAATATTTACATGCATTTAAAATATTGTGTTCAGAAAAGCAACAACTGAAGAAACTTTTTACATATAATCAAATGTTATATTACATAGACATTTTAAAGCTTATACATACAGTATATTGTAAACGGAAAATCCAACGAATGTATGATTTCACCACAATTTCAAAACATCTTGTTTAAAAACATAAGAGACAAAGTTTTCGAGACTTGTTGAAGTTACTACTCTGCCAAATCTCATCAAATAATACCACATCAAAGTCATCGTGGAAAACGTATAGTAAATAGAACGGCAACCTCATGTTATTTAGTCGGTTGAAGTTTTGGCTATTTATTTATGTATGTATCTAATTTATGAGGTGAAGCCACAAACATATCAAAGGGCTTGTAAGTGATGGCACCAGAATCTCAGACTAAACTGGATGAACTCTAGTGCTTATCAATGATTTGTTTGAAGGACCACTCTGCTTGACTTACAGAGAAATAAAAGTATGCTCAACTAACCAATGCTAATTACTCACTACTATTAATGAGCTCTTCAAAACTACGAAGAAAGCAATA
>JAQFXM010004499.1:0-17007 GCA_034693345.1 Entomobrya multifasciata | reverse complement strand
TAATATGAGACTGAAACTTTATTATCGTCTGAAAGCCCACAGTTTGGGCTTTAAAACAGTGCAAAATCACAAAAAAAATATTGTGAAATTTATGAGTAATTCATGTAGATACTGAAAGGAAAGTTGAAATGGGTTGAAATGTTGTTGGTGACTTCAAGTGTCTCCTGTATCAAACAGTACATGATATCTTTCAAGATTTTGACATTTATTAGTCTAGTAATACTTAGTTAATATTCAACATATCACAATTAGTTGCTGATGATTATTGTGTTTGAATTATGCCATAATTTCTACAAACGAATCGGCAAATTTTTCTTGCATGAAAAACAAAACTTTTTTATGGGTTGGTATTTGCTCTGCATTTGTTCTAGTTTAGAGGTAGGGCATCTCGTTTTGTAATATTTCTACACAGTAAATTATGTAGTTTTTAAATATGTGCAAGGGAGATATATATAAGTTTTGGGGTGTTGAGAATTTGAAGCTGAAAAAATTCCATACCTTTATTGTACAGGCTTTATTTGCTTAATTTTCCCAACGTTTTCCAAAATATTTTCTTTATATCACCTGTTAACCGAACGTTTAAAGATGAGGCATTACTGTTGTGTATGGTTGATTACATGACTACTATCTTACACGACGATACATTTATTAGGACATAGATAACACGTAATAGCCGTTTTATATTGACCTGTCTGTCTACTGTCATTTCGTTTTAGACAGCATTTCGCTGACATGAAAACGTGTAATGCATCAAAAATACCACTCAACATTTTACTAAACATACAATTTTGTAATTGTGAAACACTGCTGCGTACTAGAGCAATTTGTTTCAAATGTGAACTTTATTTCGCAACACTTCGTGTGCATCACAGTTTAAGTAGATGCTTAATGCTTACCTTTTTGGGGAAGGCCAATTTGTCTTGTAGTCAACTTAAAAATTTAGAAATCATATTGCAAAGTTCTTAAGTATTTCACAATCCGTTCAAGCCAGTATTACGTAACTTCAAAAAGCAGGTCTCAGATTTCAAACCACTTAAAATAGCATTTGGTGCATAAGTTTTGAAGTCGAGTACAAATCAGCCTACATGAATGCAACAAAGTGTACAAGCCAACAATGTTTTTATGAATCTAAATTACTAAAAACTTACCCTTATAACCTCTAGTTACAATGTAAGATCAACTAGTTATGTTCAATTTTCGGTTTGTTAAATAATTGTGGGATATTTTTATAACATTTGGTCTTCAGTTTTAACTAGGGGTTTTGTAGTTAGAATTTTACTAACTGAAATCCGTAATAAACGTTAAAATGAATTAAAATCGCTTCCTCTCGCATCATCTGGTTTTTCTACGTATAACGTATCCACCTAGAATTGCTTTTTTACAAATTCGATAATGTAATAATTATGCCTAGTTTAAGAAAGACATAAGAGAAACTTGTAAGATTGTCAAGTGACGTGAGTCAATTGCTTATGTTTAGTGGGATTTTCTAGAAAACGAGCAAATTTAATGTTGCATTGGTTAGAGTGAAAGTGGAAGTGACATATTTCATTATCACAAAGGCAACAAGGATTGAGTGAAATCTTGCAAGGCCTACAGAACAAATATATTTATCGTATTAAATAGTGACGAAACGAATTACGTTTTTCACCGAGAAACTTTGCAGTTTTTCATCACTTCAGCATATAGTTTGGGTGAAATTGACGTTAAACTAGGATCCAATCTATTAAACATCAATATAAATTGTTGTAATGGGTTGCTTATTCAAAGCTTGCATAAAATAAATTAAAAAATAGAACAAAAAGATGCTTTGCACAAAAACTGGTTTTGGGCTGGAGTACAAAACAACAAAAACTTTTTTGTTGAAAAACGAAACCAAATGGAAACAATTTACTGGTATGCTGCAAAAGTTAAAATCTCTTGCAAACAAAAACCTTCCTGGTTACAATTCTACCAGATTTTAATCTAAAAAACCCCACGCACTGTAAAAAGTTTCGTGTGTTTTATAACCGAGGGCTTCGAAATTCGATGACATATTACCAAACCATATAATTGAAAACTTGAAAACCATGCAGAGTTTTGTTAGTAATCGTAATAAAATGTACTCATAAAAGAATATATTTCAATAACCAAATCGTAGGCGTCAGACAGCCCTAGTTTAACTGTTGTTGCATAAAGCTTCAAATTGTCCATTTTTTCTTGTTCTAAACATTGTTATGAGCTCGTACTGTTCAATTACTAGACTCCTGCGCATTTCACATTCTATGTAGCTCTTTAACTTTTAATTAGCTTGTGGCTTAACATATTATCAAAGAAAAACGCACTACAGCTCAATTATTACTTTCCCAAAATGAATGTCTTTTGCATTAAACTTTGCATCAAAGCATTCTAGTTTTCATAATGATGAAAATTGGAAACACAATTTGGTCTAGGCAGACGTTTGGAAAATATGGCGAAGTTGGGAGAAAGATATTTTTTCAATACATAGGCAACTTATTTGTAATTTTTTATGGTCTGTTCAAAAAACACGTGACGTCACGAAACTTTTTGTCAAAGAAGCGTTACTGAGAAATTACATAATTTCAAAAAGGAAACGTCACTACTACTTTGAGATTTGTTCATAATTGGAATCCACTTTTAATAACGTGATGAATACAGTCCCCATAATTTTTTTTGGAAAACATTAGAATAAGACTGACGTCGGTCGTGAATTGATTTTTGAAGTAAGCATAGGGCGTCGTAAGATATTCCAATTTGTAACACGACTACAAAAAGACGTTATACACAATTTCCAGAAATTATAATTTTGTGTGGACTGCACTACTAATAATATCCCTAAAAGTACTGACTTAGGTATTTTTTGTTAAATAGAAAAATTGCTATGGTGATGATTTAGAATTCATCCGCCTTTCAAGGACAATTTCTAGGCAACGTTTTGCGGTATCTTTTTTCTCAAAATTGATCGGTTAGTTTTCAATAGTGTATTTCTAGTACTTACAGTTGATTAAAACTACCTGTCACTTAACTTACCGCATATTATCTTATGATGTGAAAATGTAAAACATGACGTAAAAGTTAATTTAAGCACCAATATGAAAAAAGCAGAATTTTCATGAGTTCAATACAACTTACACATTAATAACAATGTATTTGTAGCAGCCGTATTTTTCACTTACGTAAATTGGTCGTAAAGTGGAGGTTAAATTGTGTTATCAATCAAAATTTCAGTAATAGTTCTTCTAGGCCTCCCGTTTGGTTGCGTAACTTATAAGTAAGCTATACTTGTATATGAACCGCTTATATATTGGTGTTGCTGTGCTTCCCACCTGTTTTTAAAAGAAAATAATTAGTTTTCCGTATGTATTTGTATCAAGCTGCATTCAACTGTTGCGTTTTAATATCGCTTTTCATATAATTGATAAAAATGGTTTTTGAAAATACATCCAGTGGAGGCTCAGAAGCCGAATAAAGCTTCCAGGAAGCCGAATTGAACATATTAAATAAATTATGTGAAGTAATTAATAAAACTTTACAATTATGATGAATTAATTACGCAAAGTAGAATTTTTTGGTTTTTTTCACAGTAAGTGTGGAATACATAGTAATTAATTACGATGCATTCGTTAATATTCAAAAACTTCCAAAAACTAAGGAAAACGTAGATTTCCTCATTTTTCGGGGTAAAAACGTGGTTTTTAAATATTTATTTAAAATTTTGAGGCTTTAGATTGCTGATCAGATTTGAAAAACGGTTGTGCAACTCATTTTAATGATGATGCAGTTCAACTTTGACAAAAAATGTCAAAACTATATTAAATAAAACCATACACAATATTATTTTTGCGTCAATATAAACTAGCCAATATTAACTTTCTTGAGTAACCTAGCCAAATCATTTTAAACACATTTAGTTTACCAAACATGATTCTACATTTGAAACGTAAGCGGTAGGAAAAGTTGTTAATAAATTACTCCAAATTTGTTTCAAAATGAGTTGATCGACAGTGCCCACTATGTGTCTAATAACTGATCATGCACAAAAACACTTCACAAAACTGACTTAATCAAACCAATAAATCAAAAAACAAAATGATAACGCATTCAAAACATATAACATCTAGCCATTTCAAGTGAACATTTTTTCCACTAGATAAAATCAATTCAGCCACATCCGGTTTTTTAGTGTAAAACCAATAAAACCAAAACTAGTTTGTCTTAATGCATATATCTGCCTTTAATAATATCAAAATCTGAAACGAGAACTGTAACATGTTCATTAAAATGTGACATGATTAGCTTTCACAAAATTTAACGTCTGATCAATCAATTTATCTGCTTTGCACACTTCATTGCTCAGCATTTAATCATGTAACACTGTAAGACTGTACTAATAAGGCAGCATAAGATTTATGAAAGGAGCCTCCTTGAACTTTAAAACAAACGATATTTTAGACGGTTTAAATGCAAAAAGAAAGCTTTTTAACAGAATTTAATATTTTTGTGCAATATTGTTGCGAAAATTGAAGTTTTGTATTTTATGGATAAAAGTCCAATTATGCTAATATTTGCAATATAATGTTAACCATGCCATTTGAAATCATTTTTTGTAATGCGATCTATTTCGAAACAGAATATATGTTTTCTAAATAACGAAATCTTAAGCTTTAACAACACTGAGCAATGAATATTATGTAATTTTTTATCATTACTTGTTCCAATTTAAATTTTACATGCCAAATGAATTTCAATATTTATCAAGTCACGTGTTTTTAGTCCTCTTGCGTTTACTACTTATGCTCATATTTTATCGGGTTAAAAAATATATAAAAGAAATTGTATACTATTATGTTGCCCCCGAATTTATTTGCCATAATTGTAATTAAAAACCAACCTTTTGAATGTAAAAGATCTGGGTTTTTATTTTGACAATCATTATAACATGTTCGCAACATGCATATCAGTATACTTCTTATGAAAAAAAATTCCTCGTAACTAGAATTGTTCGTATATAAGAAGGTAGATATGAACTAATCTTATCAGTTATTTGAAGTATTTCTTACGGGAAACGTCCTCATAAATCATTCCGTGAGCCCTTTATTTAAAATTTGTGCTTCTGAAAAATGTTTCAAGATTTCAGTCGTATAGAACGAAGTACTGAGTTCGCATTAGCATTAAATAAATGTAGGTTACTATATTTTAGAAAAAATTGTTCAAAACTATAAAATTTATGTCCAAACATTTAAAAAGTTTCATAGGTTTACATATGGAACCAGTAAAAATCGCTTATTTGATATGTGCTATAAACTATTTGAACCTGAAAATCTTCGCCATTCCTTGCCATGGACAGTAGCTCTAATTGTGTCATATTTCTTCATACTTATATTAGGAATCGTGGGAAACCTCATTGTTATTTTCGTGTATTGTCGACCACGGCCAATTAGAAAAGTAAAAAATATTTTCATCGTAAATTTAGCTGTGGCTGATTTATTTGTGATTCTGTTCTGTGTTCCAGTCACCCTCACATCAAACATATTTACTCGTAAGTTGACGAATTTAGAAGAAAACAACGTTATTCGATATTTATTTAAATTTAGTGCATATTATCCAACGTTTTATTCAATAATTTACAAATAATTAATAAATCGTCGGTTTAAAATTAATTATAATATTTTTGGTATTTTAGGCAGGATTCTGGGTACATTTACTTGTAAAGGAGCTGCTCACTTCCAAGGAATATTAATCTTTGCTGCTGCGTATTCCTATGCTGCCATTTCAGTGGAGAGATGTTTAGGCATACACCGTTTAAATTCAAAGACTAATATTTTAACAAAACTCCAGGCCTTGCTCATCATAGCAGCAATTTGGATTGCTGCGTTTGTAACTATACTCCCATGGCCAATCGTATTCAAGGATATAAATATTTCGAAAAACGGATCAACACTATTTTGCATTGAAAACTGGACTGATGGGTTCACTGGTGACAAGTACTTTCTCTTTGAAAATCTATTGGGCTGCTATGTGATTCCTGGCATTGTGATTTGCATTACAAACTTAAAAGTATGCAGAAGAGTGTCACAGCGAAAGATCCTTTTAAGACTTTTGTCATCCAATTATGTGGCCTATTATCTTCAAAAGGCTGAGTCAAGAGTGAAAAAGACTTTGAGTTTTGTAACATTCAGTTTTCTTTTAAGTTGGTTGCCTTTGTATTTGATAATGTGTCGAGTGAAATTTACATCGAATAATGGGCCAATTAACAGAACCGAGTCAGAAATTTACATTATACTTATTCCAATTTTCCAGTTAATGGGAATATCGAACAGCTGTGCAAATCCTCTATTTTATGCTTACGTGAACTCAAGACTTCGTAAAATGTTAAAATCCGTAATTCACAAAGCAACTAATTGTATCTTATCTCACCACGAGGAAAAACATCAAAGAACGTTTGGGCGGACTTGTATAATTGTTACTGGTAAACATTACACAAGCCAAAATATTTGTAGATTTAGAAATGATAATGTCAAACATAGGATTTCAAAAAGAAGTAGATCAATTACTCCAACAAGTAATGCATGTCAACGGATTAGTGGGACGTCGTTCAATACAGAACTTGACGTATTGCAAAATATACATCCAATCATATTCTTTAGAGAAACTCAAGTATAATAATATTAAATATTTTTTGAACCGGTTTTGTATTTTAAAGAGAATGAAATTGTGTCACTTTGTTGCTTCCAATTTATGCGTTTTATTTCAAAATAAAGGATCTCGTGCTTATACATTCCATTTATTCAATTTATTTTACGCATCATTTTATTTACAAATCAATAAAACTGCCAAAACTTAGCGATAACATAACGATAAGAAATGTTGAACATATTTTTTATTTCTTTGGATAATGCAAGTTGCATACGCCACCAGTTATAGAAACAACCTTCTGTAAACTGGATCCAACTTTGGAAAAAAAATGATGCTTCCAGCTAACAACTCTACGACCATGAAATAAAATTCATGAACTATTGCATTATTCATGTTTCCAGTAGGATGTACTCTGGATAAAGATTTCATTGTATTATCGTCTACAGTTCTTTTCTTTGATACACTCATACACAAATACATATACTAAAGTACAATATAAAATTGATATACAGACTTAACACGAAACTTATCTTCTAAATTGGCCGCATGTTCTTATTGGAATATACATATAATTCATCTATTAACATAATCATATTTGGTTTTCCAGACATCCGAATTCCTTAGAACATTCGTCCTTGACATTTCTGTACCAAAAATGCTCATCCGAGTACCATTTTAAAGAAAGAAAAACAGATTGACAGAAATATCATGTCCTTATCAAACATGCAATATGACCAGTTTGTCTATCTAATATATATGATAAAAGTTAAGTAGGTTTTAAAGCATCCAATCCTTTTAATTGGGTAATGCATAATGGAATTGGTTTGTCTGCTTGACAGCTTGACTTCAAGAACCGTTTCAAAGAAAACTTTTCGTTTGATCTTGAATATTTACTCTTGGGCAACCGACTTATGTATGAATATAATATTACCTGTTTTGTGATACTTGCTGCTACGTTTAAAATGGTTTTTCAAATGCCACAAATTAAACATTACAATATTCTGAAACTTTTATGCCATATTAACTACAGAAGCCTGAAATTAACTGATTATTTTAAGAATGCATACGAAGGTTCTAAAATATATGCATCTTGCAATATGGAAACGGCTTGCGAAATCTTTTTTAAGCGGAAAGCTGTTAAGTCTTTTAAGTAATAACTCTTCTGCCCTAATTTGCGTAAATTCCATGGACTGCTGAAGTCTTACTAAGAAAATTAAACCAACGTAATTAATACACAAATACTTCTTTAACATGAAACGTTTGACACGAAACCTACAACTATTACTGGGTGAAGACTTTTATAAGATATAATGAGCAAAAATAGTGTAATTGTAACCAGAATTATTTTGTTTTGATCTTGAGTTAGGCATGCTTTTCATCTTATTGAGGCTATTAGGATTTCTCTGAAACATATTGTCTCGTTGCAATGATAACTTGAATTAAATGTTAAAGCATGCTCCAGGCATCTCAAAGAGTTCTCTATTGAGCAGATTGTGTAATATCGTATTTAATAAATAATGAGTCCGTGTGAGATAGACCATGAAAATCTTGGAAAAGAGTAATAATGAATCGTATTACGTACTGCGACAAATTCAAACTTTCCTCTTTTTGCTTTTATGAGATTTGTTGCAATGTATATACACATGACGTATTTATGAAAGTTGGATACCTAGACAGTCATGATTGAGTTGAAGTCTGAAAATGAAAGTTTGGAGAAAGTTTGGTGAAAGTTATATAGCATACTGCAGTGCTAGCTTTCTCTCAGTCTTCAACTGGCTTGCAGTCGAGCAACATCCAAACCCTGGAGAAAAACTCGTATCATTTTACCCCGGTACGCATTTTACCACTATTCCTAAATTACCACCCACGCAGTAAAAATATCAGGTACTTTAATAAAGATATTTCTGTGGCAACTTTAACTATTTTGCCAAAATTGCATCCCAAAAACGTTCAATATTCCGCAGTTAACTGTTAATTTCTATAACACTGAAAATATGGATATCATCAAAAGTTATCCAGCTATGGTACCTGAAGACGAAGTGAATCTAAGTCTAAACTGGATTTACGATCTTTTTCAACCTGAAAATCTTCGTCATTCTATGTCATGGACAATATTTTTCATTTTGATATACACCATCATATTTGTTGTGGGAATCGCTGGAAATTTCATCGTTATTTTGGTCTTTTGTAAACGAAGACAAATGAGAAGCGTAACAAATATGTTCATCGTGAACTTGGCCGTGGCAGATTTGTTCGTGATCCTGTTTTGTGTTCCGGTCACTCTTATATCAAACATCTTTGTTCGTAAGTTAAATAACTCAGTAACTCTGGATAAGCTAATTTGATAAACAAAGTGTTTAAAAAGAAATTCCAATTTGTTTGTTTCTCCCTATTCACAGCTTGGATTTTAGGAACTTTTATGTGCAAAGGCGTTGCATATATCCAAGGAATTTCTGTCTTCGCTTCTGCATATTCACTTGCTGTAATTTCGGCCGAAAGATGCAAAGGAATATATCGCTTCATGCCAGTGATCAACCACCTAACAAAATTCCAAGCACTTGTCATCATTGCGGTTATTTGGACTACAGCATCCCTAATTTTACTTCCATGGCCCATAGTATTTGAAGTTACACCAATTCCAGAAAACGGAACCACGCTCTTTTGCATTGAAACCTGGTCAGATGAGTTTACTGGAAACATGTACTTTCTCTTTGGAAACTTGATAAGTTGCTATGCTATTCCTGGTATTTTAATTTGCTTTACAAACTCACAAGTTTGGTGGCAGGTATCAAATCCAAATGTTCCAGTTGGATCGGCATGTCCCAGATATTTGACAAATTATGATCGGAAAGTAAAGTCAGGTGTTAAGAAAATGTTGAGTTTAGTAACTTTCGCTTTTTTAATAAGTTGGCTGCCACTGTATGCAGTAATGTGTCGAGTGAAATTTACTTCGATTGAGTCAATGAGTGACACGGAGCTGGACATTTTGGACGTACTTATTCCTATAGTTCAGTTACTCGGAACTTCAAACAGTTGTATAAACCCAGTATTTTATGCTCACATGAATTCTTGTTTTCGTGAAATGTTTAGGTCCGTTTGTTACATTTCATTCAATTGTGGCTTAGCTTGTAATGGAAAGTGCAGACCAATTAGAAATAGACATAGACTTGTTGAAAACGCTGACAGACGGCCAGGAAATAATGTTTGTCGATGCAGAAAATGTAACTTGAATTGTGCATCTCAGAATAGTAATTCCACAAGTAGTACGATTACTCAATGCAGTTGTCAAGATGGTAAGCAGATTTTTGGGGTAACTCGAGAAGTATTACTTTACGAAGCTAATCAAGTTAAAGTTACCACGCATATCAACGCCAAATGGCAAAAACATGTTCTGAAATGTTCTCGAGAAACATCTGTATAGTTTTATGGCGGCTAAAGGTTTAGTTAATTATTCATTATAAATCTGAAAAAAGTTTCTAAAAGTAAGAATGTAAATGTCGTCATGTAATGTTTGTTCTGATAGTCTTCCTTATAATAAAAACTTTGCATCTAGTTAATTGTTGCGTAGAAATGACCTAATTCCCCTTTCGAAATCCATAATATACCAACATTTGCACTTTTTTGCGCAAAATACAATTCGCGTAGCATATTTTATTTTCACAATATTGAAATCGAATAAAGGTTCATTCATCCTGTATGTTTTTTGTGTTGTCATATTTTACTAGTATTTGGCTATCGAAAACTGAAGCTAACGCCCTAAGATGTCCAAAGAAAATAAATTTCTGCTCTTTCCTGAGAATGGAGAACCAAAACATAAATTTGATCAGGAACCGCTCGTAAGTTAATTTAAGAGCAACATACTATATACCTTAATATTCGACGTACTCATTCTTCAAAATATGTTGAATTCTTTAGCAAGGTAACATGATTTTGTTGAATTTCTTCCTTTGTTAAATAAACCCACCCATTATGGCATGAAAATTTTGTTTCAAGTTTTAAGGTCTTTATTTGAGTAAAAATTGAGTAAATGGTTTTCATGATTTTGCTTACCGTTGTTCTGTCGTTAAAGGGTTAACTGACACTTAATAATAACTCGCAAGATGTACACAGGTAAGTTTTCAAGTACGTTAGCATGTAAAATATGATTTAAACGAAATTCAGAGCATAAAGTACTTAATGTAACTCATTCGTAAATTAAATTCCCTAGTGTATGTTATTGCTTTGCCGGGATTGTTAAAGAGAGTATCCAATGCTTGCTATAAGACAAAATGTTTCATAACTACATACAAATAAAGCTTTATTTGAAAATTTCTTTAAGAGAAAATTGTGTCTCTTTCAAAATTCGTTTTACATAAATAAATCAAGGCATGAAAAGAAAGCATCTGATTCTGGTTGCGTAAGCTTGCCTAAGTTCAGATTTAAGTCTCTTTAAATAGAAATATGATACACTCGAGAATCGAATTGAATATTAAATAGGAATCCAGTTTAATGAGATGAAAACAGCGTCAATAAGTGTGCTATGTATGTATATTATATTTTGTTTGTCGGAAATTGAATATTCCAGAATATTTTTTTCAAAAGAACAACACGTGCAAATAGATTTGCACATATAAACAACCTTTGTCTGTTGAGGTTTACCATTCCCTAAGGTCATCAAATTTCATAACATTTCTTCTTACTGTCATAAATTCCTATTGAAAGTAAACATCAGCTGCTTTATGAAGTCATTTGAATCACTCTGACGTAGCAATAAAATGACAAGCCTCGAAGCTTACGAATTAGGAGCTGACATATCAACGATAAAATTTTCTTCAGGATACACATACTGATACATTTACTTTCACAGACTATCTCGTGAACTAAATATACAATAATAAAGTTATGTAATAGCATTACTGAAGTCGTGTTCAATTGAATCGTGGATAGGCTTTACAAATGATTTTTGATGTATAGCATCCAGTTCAAACGAAATCTTAGACTCAGATAAGCAAACAATGCAAACATTCAGAATTTTATACGTACTTTAGTTTTCATTTCTAAAACTACTTTAACATTAGACTTGACATATGACATAAGCAACCGAGAACCAATTTTTATATTAAACAAATATGACATGAATATACTTTCACCAAAGAGGTTATTCAAAGAATAAATTATTTTTGTGAAATAATTCTGTGTCAACATGTTAAAAAAAGCTATATGTTACATTTGTGTTTTACAATTGCGACGCTACTTTGTGCATGCAGTCATGTCTTTATTTATATTGTAGAATTATAGTTTTTAAGCATTATTTTATCAGCTCAAAAGTATTGCTTTCACTGTCACCGAAGTTGTACATATATTTGGTGCAAAATATGAAAGCTGATTTCAAATAAACCAATACTGAATATAAATTCAAAACTTTTCTGACACTCTCACATTTCCAGCAATTCCGCATAACTTACTTTCACATCACCAGCACCGCCATGCATATGCAAGCAGAGCCAATAAAGGAATGTCACTTTCATTTTATCTCGTCACACTCTAAAAACTACGTTTTTGCCAATTTTTCAGCTTCAACACAGATTTCATCCAATACACATCGAATATAGCCACAAAAATGTTTTCTAAAATTTTAGCTGAAGAGGTTCACACAATTATCTAAGAAAATAGTAGCTTGTATTGAAATTGCACGTTTACAAAACTCTAACGCTATAAATTTAAGTTTCAACAACATTTTACACTTAAACGATAAGATATGCGTGCAGAAAGAAAGCATGTTTGTCAGTGCTTATTTTCAATTTAATTTAACAAAGACCACATTTTTAATTTTTAACCTTTTTAGTAAATTTCGAAAATACTGAATATACTTTTACGGTCATTTTAGACATCGCAAAAACAGTTAAGTACTATTTGCTATTCAAATTTTCACTTGTAGTTGCGTTATCTGATAATTTCGTGTGGAGACAATTCGTCTTTTGCACAAAATTGACAAATGGAACAAATTTAAAACAAGGCTTATGTTGATAATTGATTTTATTATTATTATTATTATTAGCAGTCTTTACTTAGTTCACAATTTCACGTAGTGCCAGTATACAATATCATCCACTTGGTGACAAAATTTTTGCTGGCTGTTTTTTTACATCCAAATATTAAATTTAAATTGAATTTGTTAAAAAGTAACATTCAAGTCAAAAACTTAGAATAAACTATCTGTATATATTTTTGGAATGATTTTAATTTTAATAATTGCACATTTCTATAAGTCAATAATTTACATATTAGGTCTTAACAGTTTTCTTCAATAAAACATATGAGTCAATGTCCTTGATCTTTTTTGGTAGTTCATTCCACACAACGGTTGCTCTGTACTGGAAAACTTTCTTTCCAATTTCACTTTTTGGTTTGTACCACGACACAACGCTATTCCTCCTTACCGAAATTAAGTCTTTATAGTAGTTGTGGAAAACTCCAATATTCTAAAATTTTGTATTTTATTAAAGTAGCACAAAGTTTTTCACAAACATGCGTCAACCGGCAACATCCATTCCAGATCTGAGTAAAGATTTTCCAAAACAGGATCGTATTTCCTGAAATTTAATACCAGTCGAGCAAGTCACCTGAATCATACGTTTTACGATCGACAGGACATACGACTGACACAAGTATTGTATTTGTTTAGTCGTAATGTATTTTCGTAACGTATAAAGGGCCCTTATTCGATTGAAACATGCCTTTGCAACATTTTCTACATATTACGACCATTATAATGTGTTGTCAAATGTTATTCCCAGATATTATAGTACAAACAAATATACCAAACAATACCTAGATATGAACCAGGCTTGACATCTATTGTAGGAAAAAATGGTTTACTGTGAAACTTATTTAAAATTCCGACATGCCCTTTCACTGTAGTTTGGTTATATCCAACACCCTTTCTAAATCAGCAAACCTTTCCGAAAACTACTGATAGGCTGTCACTGTCAGTTCTCTGAGTACTTTCCTTGTTACTTAGTTTAATGCTTTAAATATATCACTTTCTTCATGATCCCTTTGGAAATCGGAACTGCATCAACTGTTCAATGGAAAGCTGGCCACAGAATAAGTCATGTGGTGGCTTTCTTAGTTAATTTTAAAAAATCTTTTTACATAATAAGCAATTTTGGTGCAACGTTTAGCTGTTTTGATCAATAATCTTTTTATGTATCAAAATATATAGGTGTCGAGATAATATATTTTCCAATAATGTGCTTACAAATTTTGTAATAAAATTGAACTCGTAACTCCATTTGTGCCGCACGTAGCCAAAAACTCCAGCCAACTGGTAAGCTTGTACAAAATCTACAAATAAAATGTCAATTACGACAAATCTGGAAGACTTTATAGAAATCAATGTGTGGGTTTTAGAATTGAATTCATGTCATTGCGAAACCAAAAAATGTTCTGAGAATATTTCCTTTCGTTGTAATGCAACAGTAGATGTTTGCTTTAAGTCTATTTACAAAAGATTAATACAAGTAAAACCTGGTAAAAACGAGTGGGCAATTTTCGAAGAATTGACCGATAAATCAGCTTATTTTTATCTCAATTTAAAATGGCTTTTTACATCAGACTTGAATATGGCTAAGTAGCCATAATTTCAGTAGAAAATAAATATTTCAAGCATTGACAATTTATTCAAACCTATCTATTTGTCAAAGTCACCAGTCAGATATTGTACAAAACTATTAAACCCTGAATGGAAATCCGAGGTTTTTTAGAAATCAATCCAAGAATCAGAATCATTATTCAAGGCAAAATGTGTATTGAAACTGAACTTGGCATATATTATTTAAAATCCTGGTTCACCTTGAAACTTTTTAAAATTCCGACGTGCTTTTGTATTTGCACGGTTACATCCAACACCCTTTCTCAATCAGCAAAAACTTCCGACTAATGATAAAATGTCAGTCAGTTTATCAACCACACAATCAAGTAATATCAGAAACCTCTGTATTCATAGAACTATGTACATTCACTAACGTATGCATAAATATGTATTTCGCCAAAAATGCCAACGCCAAATATCCCACGTATCAACTAACATCACAACGCAAATCACTTGACAAGCTTATTTTTAAGCGAAGCTGTTTAAAGTCTAAAGTTAACAAATTGTGATAAACTACGTGTTAAAATGCATGAATACTAATACAAAACAAATTTTCCGACATAAACTTTGTCGCTTAATTTCATTCAAATTTATTATATGGCAATGTATTCGTATAAACGGACGGAAGAGAACTGTTTTGTGAAATTGTGGTAGATTTAAGGTGTGCATAATTTTATCTCTTGTCAGTTCACAAGAATTCCACTAATTAAGATGAAAATCAGCCAGTTCTCCACGCCTACATCAAATCATCTATTGTGTAATTCGGGGGGACTGAACCTCCTACATGAATTAACTTTCAAAATTTAACATCACATCTGAGCATTAAACTTGCATTTTTGTTTTCTTCAAGTCGACAAGGAAATATTAATTCGGAACATTTTTTTTATCTGTCAGAATTTAACTAATGAACTGTATTCGCTTTGTATTCCTAAATCTAAAATATTTAATACAATTTCAAATGCAATAATATAATTTTTTACAAGCAAGTAACATCAAAGTACACAAAAAAAAAGAATTATTTTTACTATTGACTCAATTTTTTTTTATAGGATATTCTGATTGATAATCAAACAAACGTGTTAACTAAATACATGTGTGAAATTAGTCAATGTCGATTTTCCCAAGAGTTCAATAAATTGTGTCAATCAAAAAAACAAACTGTTTTTAACAAATAACCAACAAAAAAGAGACCTCAACTTTTTTTTTTTTTTTTAAATTACATAATTTATTTACAAAAAAATATATACATAAATTTTCTCCAAATACTAACTAATTCATAATTGTAATAAAAAAACTGCATCTTAAAACAAAAAATTAAAAATACAATCTTCCCTAATTTCATTGATCATGATTGATAAAGAAATTCCACTTGTTCTTCATCCTCTTCTTCTATTTTAACCTTATTTTTCTTCCCTCTTCCCCTCCATCCCCCCGGGGGTCTCGGCCTCTCATCTGCCCCATTAACCACCAATCCTTCATCCTCAAAAGTCCACATATTTGGAAAATCCTCTTTCCTTTCAAAATTCATCTGATGCATCCTCTTCAAATGGGAAACCAGTATACTCTTAAATCGATAAACATGCTGGCAAGGTTCACAAGGAAACATTAACTTTGGCCCTATAAAAAAACAAAAAAAAAATTAATTCCAACTCAGGCATTTCCCTATGCTCCCTCATATCCTATCCTACCCATGTTAACCTTTAACATAACAAGGATAGGAAATACCAAAGCACACGAAAATTCCCAAATATTTTTTTTTCAAATTTAATTTATTTTTCACCTATAAAATTTTCAGTATGTTCCAAATGTTTATATTTTTTCGTCTCCTCCGGGTCCCTTTCCTCCACAAACTCCTTATGATGCTTTCTCTGATGCCTTCTCAAATATTTCTGAGTTTTAAATGCCCCCGAGCAAAATTCACAGGTCACAGTATCCTCTCCATGTAATCTCTCATGCATTGTTAAATTCCACTTTTGATGAAATCCCTTCCCACACTCTGCACACTGATAAGGTTTCTCCCCAGTATGAGTTCTCAGATGTGCTTCATACTTGGACCGCTCCCTATTAAAAAACTGGCGAGCACAATATCTGCAAGATAGGTCCTTTGACATGGTTTTCAAATGAACACGATCGAGATGACCTTTGAGAGTGTTGTGATTTATAAATTTTTCGCCGCATTGGTCGCACTGGTGTTGGCGGCGGATTTGGAGGGGGATGTGGGTGACCTTGTGGATTCGAAGTTCGGTGAAGCATTTGAAGGACTTGGAGCATTGGTCGCAGGGATGGGAGAGGGATTTTAGGGGGTCAAATTTTCTTCGGGGGCGTGGAAGGGTGGAGGTGGTCGAGAGTTCTTCGGGAGATTTGTGGGTGGGGAGGTGCTTGAGGAGATGGGAGGTGGATGGGAGGGGAAGGTCACATACTTGGCAGAGTACGGGGGGCATGGGGGTGGTGGGCCTGTGGAGGGATTTTCGGTGGTGGAGGAAGTCCAAGCGGGAGGGGAGGTGGGTGGAGCAGTGGTGGCAGTAGTAGAGGTGGGGGGAGGTGTGGGTGGTGGTGGGAGTGGAGTGCTTGAAGCGGTGAAGGTGGCGGATGTGGAAGAGCATGGTGGAGTAGGGGATTTGTTGGGAGGGGGAGTAGGGGGACAGGGGGCAGGTGAAGGGGCACGAGGGATAGAGGCAGAGGAGGGAGTCGGAGGTTTTCTGGAAGGGGACGTTGAAGTACATGAGAAGTTGGGAGGGGGA
>JAQFXM010004498.1:0-17007 GCA_034693345.1 Entomobrya multifasciata | reverse complement strand
TAATTTTTTGAAAACTTAATGTTAAATGTACATAACAACGATGAGCTATGTTGTTATTTCGCGAAAGGCTTCAATTAATTCTAAGCATGTTGTTAACTAAGTTTTGTTTTATGTTCCACAGAATCCCCACTCCTCGTCTCATATCCACATTTCCTGTACGCTGACACCGAATATCTTGACAAAGTAGAGGGGCTCAAACCAAACAAGGACAAGCACGAGACTGAATTCTTAATTGAACCTGTAAGTATCGCGTATAGAAAAACATGTTTGAGAAACGGAGAGAAAAATAATATGCACATTGCTGAAATAATGAACAGAGTTGAGTGAGAATGAGAAGAAACCATTCCTTTTCTATTCTTGATGGAAATAGTGAAGGAAAATAGAGAGAATGGGGAAATCCGTGATGTCATTCCCGTGGAAAAGCTAAAAGCTAGGAAAAAGTGATCATGATGATGATAATGATGGCGTTGTTATATGTATGCATGTCATATAAAATGAATCGGAGTGAGAAAAGTAAATTGAATCAGAGTCAGTAGAGAAGAAGAAGTTTAATTTAATATTGCTGAAACACACTCTAATTCTACAAACGTTACATTCTCATCATCGTCATTATCACTTTTCCACGCATTCTTCTTCTTTGACAGTATCAAGTGTAATTAAATTCGTTATGTAGTTTATATTTTACACTATATATATTCCTCCTTATATAGTCATACCATGATGCAGTGATGTGATAAAACACATTTTCTCTTCGTTAGTTGCAAAAACCATTAAAATCTCTCCAGATATCTCATGGTGCTCTTGCTCTGATGCATTTTCTCTTCCCTAATTATTCAGCTGTGCGCTATAAAAGCCTTAAATAATCTTCTCATGATGATGACATGTGTCTATTTTATACTATTTTATATTTGATGCAAACAAACAGAAAACTGGAAAGATCCTTGCAGCAACAAGAAAGTTTCAATTTAACATCAAACTGAGACCCCTTCATAATGTGGAGTACTTTAAAAATACGACATTCATGATCTTCCCTGTCTTCAACACTTATCGGGTAAGTTGTAATAACAAGAAAAGTTTGTTTTAAGTTATTTCGTACATTCTTACAACTTTGATCGATGGAAACAGGGCACTTGTCCAACAGAGCAAAATATGAAATAGGTCAAAGTAACTCTACGCCATTAAGATCACTAGGGAATCGGTTTCCTGGAAACAAGTAGTTTAACGACAAATAAGTCAACGCTACATAGTTTAGCTTTAATATGTAGTCTTATAGTTTTGGTTCCATTTTAAACGTTGACTATGAGAATATTTATTGCTTAATGGGTTGGAATTAATTATAGACATATATTTCTCACGCTTTTGCAAGAGAGCTCATTTTGTTCGTCAGCAAAAAATATCTAGTTCGTAGTCTTCTCGGCCCATTTCTTGTACAGATCGTTTTGAAATGTGCTTTGTCCAGTGAGTGGGGTGGATTTTTGTAAGACTTGCTTAATGAATATATGGGTTACTTGTTATTACCGGTTCAGTAGCCATGAGAAAATAAATAGAGTGAAATGAAAAAATGAAAACAAGTCAAAATTTAATTAGGGATGAGGAAATACGTATATACTCATGTTAGCAATTATTTTTGAATTTTTCATATTAATAATTTGCTGTTGTAAAATTGTAAATACTGATTTTAATGACTACCTAGTTATCTTTTCTTTAAAAATATACAATAATTAATGGTTTGAAGAAAATAATAATGATATGAAAATTGCATGATTGCTCTCTCACTTGTACCTTTTAGTAGTGTTACATGACATGATGTTGTTTTGTGCGTTAGATTTAGAAAAAATGTTTTCCAGAGAATGACTAAGCATTGTAGTTTGATGACGCAAATGCCAAGTGAAGCAAAACATTAAATTATAGTTATTGTTTTGGAGAAAAATAAAAAATAAAATGTTTTTCTAAATTTCAGTCCATGATTATCCCAGACAGTGTATTCGAGAAGGTCAAGGATGAAATGGTGTTGGCTGAGGAGAGTGCTGCCGATAAAGATGGTAAGTGAACGAAAACATTGTTATGCACATTTTAAATTGCATAAAGTTGTAAAGTTGTAACCTTTATGACTCATATGACGACACAAACCATGTATTCGACAGTGAACATCAAGTTCATTAATGACTAATGAATGAGTTATCTAAAAATAGTACACAACTCTAAAAGGCAATTTACAAGTACAATATCACAGTAAATTGTATGAAATCAGGTGTCACATTTTTGATTATGCAAGTGCCAGGGTTCACCCACAAATCTTTTCAGGGTTAATTATTTCGTAATTTTTTATGTAACTTTGAAGTTCAAAGATAACTAGCAAGCCAAAAAAAGTGTCCACCCAAAAGACAAGCTATTAAAAACCGGTATATTCAGTCTATTTTTGAAATAGTCCCTTTTTGAAGATGTTCGTGTTAGATTTTTAAAACAATCATTTTAGTTTCATGAGAATTAACCCAACGAGAATCTTTGGCTTGTATGTACATATACCACATTTTTTATATACTTAACATTCCAACCAATATTTTATTGTAGTGAAGCATGACACTTGACGGGATATTTTTTATTACAATACTATATTACGTTCATATTTTCAAAGTTTCACTTTGTCCCCGATTTAGCTAAACCCTATGTTAAACGCGATGCTAAACCTCAATGCTAAACCCTCATGCTAAACCTCAATGCTAAACCCTCATGCTAAACCTCAATGCTAAACCCTCATGCTAAACCTTTATGCTAAACCTTTATGCTAAACCCTCATGCTAAACCTTTATGCTAAACCTTTATGCTAAACCCTCATGCTAAACCTTTATGCTAAACCCTCATGCTAAACCTTTATGCTAAACCCTCATGCTAAACCTTTATGCCAAACCCAATGCTAAACCCTCATACTAAACCAAATGCTAAAATCAAAGCTAAACATTCATACTGAACCCTCCAGTAAACTCCACGCTAAATCCTCCACTTAACTCCATGCTAAACCATCTACTAAACTCCATGCTAAACCCCCCACTACACCTTATGCTAAATCCTCCATTAAACTCAAGGCTAAACCATCTACTACACTCCATTAAACTCCATGCTAAACCTCCAACTACACTCCATGCTAAACCTTCCAGTAAACTCCACGCTACACCCTCCACTAAACTCCATGCTAAACCCTTCACTATACCTTATGCTAAATAAGCCACTAAACTTCATGCTAAACCTCCAACTACACTCCATGCTAAACCCTCAAGGTTAAATTCCTGCTGTAATCCACGCTCAACATGGCACTGCACGCCAGTTTTTTAGAAACTTAATGGTAGGCTTACCATTAAGTTTCTAAAAAAACTGGCGTGCAGATGCTTAATTTCATGCTTAAACGCCAACTAAACTTATTCCAATTTTCATTTCGTTGAATTTACTCGTCCCATTACTGTTAACGGTTACTTTCCACTAACCGCCCGCGGCACTGGTTACTATTTACTTTCGTTAATTTAGTTTGACTACTTAATTTTTTTATGCAAAATTTATTTAAAACACCTCATTTTCACTTCCTTCTAGACTTTTAAAAATGAACCAATGTAAGTAAATAGCACTTCTTTATAAAATTATTTTTGCCAATGGTGTGCTGACGCACAACAGCAAACATAGAAAAACTTGTTCAAAACATTTCTCATGAAACCAAGAGTAAAGTATATTTATTTGTGTGTGAACATTAATTCATGCACAACATTTTTTTCGACATTTGGAAATTGAAAGTCTAAGTATATTAAATAATGTTAAGCTCAAACGACCATTATCATTAAAATATGTACGGTGAAATATTGAGGACATTCTTTAGATAGATACAAATAAATATCAGATGAAAAGAAGTCGCTTATGAATCGCTTGTTTTATTGTTGTAAACTATATCCTATTATTTGTTTGAGTGATTCTTTTTGATGAAATGCCCCTATTAAAATAAATGATATCAAGAATACATTTATTAGTACACATAATTTTTGTACAACAATATATTTGCTTTACTATAAAATGAAATACATTTTTAATCGGGTATTACATAGCCTAGTAAACTTAATAGTTAAAATGTGAGGTAATAATATAGTACAACAAACAAACGTTTTTGCTTTAAGTTTTGGTCAACCATTTATTAAGCCTATTGTAGTGTTTATTAAAACTAATAATAGTGAATAATGTCATTACACATTTGCTTACGATTTGTGTACTTAATAAGTAAGTTGATATGTGATATTGAAAAACTTTATGCTTGCGAACTGCTGAGAAATATTGTTGCATATAGAAAATAAATGAAATCCATGCTTTTGAATTAATTTGTTTTCTAATAATACCTACTATAATTTTTAATGTGTAGCTTACTGTATGTTTTGCTCTTTGTACTTTGTGTAAAACAGTTTTCCAAGTAAGATTTGTAAAATATATTAAAGCTTTCTGAGAATTATGTTGGCTTTATTTTCTTCCATAAATTACGATTTGTAATTTAGTTTGTATTCAGAACTGGAACAAGTAGATCAAATCACATTCGTGATTGTAACTTTTTCGACCTTATTGCATAGATATATAATACCTTAATAATATGCTACTAATGCATGCTTGCATAATGCGGAAGGATCGTGGAGAAAGGTATAAGATGCTCCACAATGGAAACTAAACTGAGTTTTACGCAAGGAAGCCAACAGATCATTTCACGTTTTTTTGGCACGGAGTTCTGTGAGTCAACTAACTTCACCAACTAATTGCATATACATATCTGGCTTTGAATAAAGAAATACATACATACATATACACATATTGGATCTTACAATCATCGGCCTTTCATTTCATTTATGCGGTAATGTTCTATAACAAGCGTTTTTTGCTTTCTTCCCTACCAAACATTATAAAGACGCACAGTATATTAACCATATTATCTTGTTCGTTTTTTTGCCACACTGACTCTTTCGCTATGCCAGTAAACCATGAAGAAGCGAGTTCTATTTATGAAAAAAAGTTTAAATTGAACACAACTTACAAAAAAGAAGATTACGATTTTCACGAAGAAATTATGAAACCGTACAAACAAGATGCAATTAATAACATGAATGAGGTATTTAATGTTAATTTATAAAACAAGCTCAGCTGAGTTATTAACTAAACATGTTTGAAATCTACTTACTTTGTGTCGTTTAGTTTTAGACAGATCTGACCGAAAATTTAGAAATTTGAACTTTCGCTACTCTACTATTTCGCTTCTACGAGGTTTGTCAAAGTTTATGCAAGTTAAACAATTTGACATAATATAACGGAGATCATGTAAACATTTTATTCATTCACAAATTTGGCATTACAAAACACTGAGCTGGAAAACACTTGTACAAAAATAATTTCTCTTAAATTTGTATGCTAACTTTTGTAAATGTTGTAAATTATAAGTATAATTTACGGCGGACTAAATCTTGTAGTGTTCCGGACATGAGGACCATAATATCCCCAAAGTGACCAAAATTTTATTACCGTCACGAACAACCAGCATTTTACACTTAACGGATTCAATTACATACAAAATATTCAAATATTCAACATTTTGTAGAAGCTATTATCGTCATACCTTTATCGTGCCTACCCTAACACAATCTAGACACTTCTTATGTAAAGTTGAGTGCTTTTTATCAAACCATTTCCCAACAGGAAGTAACCAAGATGCTGGTTCGCACAGTGAAAAGCATAAAACGATATTCTCAAAACAAATTATATGTATTACAAGAATAAAGCAAAAGGCTCAATTTACAGTATTGCTTTCACACACCTAACGAGTGGATTAGGTTTTTTAAATTATCGTTCTATACAGCTTGAACTTTGGGCAGTTTCCGAACTCCACGACATTATTATGAGCTGATAAATAATATATAAACGACGATAGGGCCATGTATTATATCATGTATTCGTTAAATATCGAGTAACGACTGTATTTCACGATAGCAAAGAATAATGTTTGATGCGTCAAATATACACAAAGACACAAAGATTATCTCGTTTTTGTTTCGTTCAAAATTAAAATATCGATTTATTCATTTTAGAGACGTCTAAAATATATTTTCGAAGATATGAAAAGCATTCATTTTCATGTTCAAAGATTTCCCCATCAAATCTTCATTAAATGTTTCCTAACGTAAAAATAAGGCATACTTTCGTCGGACGATACCCCTAAACGGTATATTCTGTATTTTCAGTTGACCTTTTCCTACCTACTTTCCCCAGAAGCTTAAATTTCAGTAAAATCTATCTATTCTTTTATGTACGGCTGCTGGTTTGTTTTATGAAATTCTCTGACAAAGTTTTCACAAGTAATTTCAGTGTCTTATTAATGTTTTACAATATAACTTATTTTTGTCTAGTTTACTACAAAGTCTACTATGTACTTAGTTTCCTTTTCTTGTGATAACAAGAACAAGTCAATCAAGAAGGCTCAGTCAAATTTGTAATGTTATTGTCTGACAACGTCTTGTCTTAGATCGTAGTAAGCTTTAGGGAAGACAAAGCCTACGGCTCGGGATTATGAATACCATAAATTTCCTGATGATATTTTCCAAAAGCCGCATTAATGAACTTTTGGATTTGTTTATCACAACATTCACAGCATTCTGTAAGCGATACCAAAAATATATCAAAATTTCACAACAAAACCTAATAAACTTGTAAAGACAACTTTACGAAAGTAACAACGAGTGGCACAGTTTATCCTTCAGGTTTCAAATGGCCACAATATGTTACTCTTTGAAACCGAATTTCGTGAAGAGGCTTTGTACTTAAACATGCTAGGGCATGAAAGCTTTATAATAATACACAACAATCTACATAGGCATCAATCTGCACACACAACTTTCACCATGTATAATAATTAACACGTACCTACCTAAAACCAAACGATGGTCAAAACAGTTGAAATAAACAGGGGTTAGGAGCTTGATGACAGCTTTGGTTATTTTGGAACTGCCTCATAATATTAATATGTATATCGATCTTGATTATAATAAATAATCCCAATAATCCTTGTTAATAAGCTCAGTGAAATATGTGTAGTATTCATATAAAAAGCAACATCTTCTAGCTAAATTCAAAGTTAAATATAGACAAACCTTTGTAGTTAGTTACAATTAGTCAGTTCCTTTTAAGGTTAGTTTATGGGACGGTTTTAGAGATCAAAGTTAGCCCATCCGAAATAAATATATAATTAAAAACATTTATATTTCAAAAAACGCACCCCAATATCGATGATTCCTTTCCAACATCTATATACAAATGACAAAATGTTATGAGTTACACAAGGTAAACATTACGTGGTTTTTTGTAAGCTTCAAGGGTATTAAAAAATTATATGCAGATTGCATTAGAATGCCTTCTTCCATCTCCATATATATAGAGCTACATAAGAGAAAGTAAAATGGTTTTAATATAGAAAGATCCAGAATTTTTGTATGGAGAACTTCGAAGCCAACTTCATAAATAAGGTATGCCTCACATGGAAAAATTGACCAGTTACACGAACAAAACCACCAGTGTAGTTCTTCTGGTTATGTTATCTTATATTTCGTGTTTTTCTATCACCCAATGTTGTCCAATTTAATGTCAAATTGCATAAAATTAGGTTTGGATTTAATATGTGATCTTTGCGTGGGCTCTCCAATTTTAACCCAATTCCTAATTCAAATCGTAACTCGATTATGTTAATGTAATTTTTTTCAATAATCAGAAAAAGCGAATATGCTTTAAAAACTCTACAAGCCTAGGAAAAATTTATTAGTGTTGGATACACAAAATTAAAAGTTCATTGTTTGCATTACCGGTCGAAGAATTATGAATTGATTTGATTCTGGGAAAATGACATATGACGATTTTGCGATATTTCCATGGCCAAACAAAAACCTTTTTTTTTAAATCCGACTATAAATGCTCTTTTTATAAATTAGTTTTTAATAAGCAAAATCACTCCAGAGATAAGTGCTAAAGTTGTTTTAAAAACTATTTAAAGCTAATAAATAGAATAAAATAATACCTCAAAAATGTTGCCAAAATTAACCGAAAATTTTGAGTGTTAGTATTTCGCATAAAAATGCTTGGATATAAATACCACTAGTAACATCAGCTTGGTTCTATTGGAGAAAGCATCAAGTTCCGAAATTTATTGAGGACTAAGCTCAATTGTTCGTTGGACATTGAGAATGAACATGGACCGTGTCTTTTCTACATAAATGAACCAGTGCAAATAGTAGTTTTCACGTGCACTATTCGTGAAGTGTAGTGTTGTTGCATTCCGGGCCGCCTCAAAAACATGCATCAACTCGAAAAAATGTTCAGACTGCAACTTTCCTGCTTGCATCATTCAACTAGTTGTTAACACAAATAGCATGTAGCCAGCATGGCATGATACCCACACAAGAGAAAGTAAGCTCAGTTTGCAGACAGATTTCCAAAAGGTAACATCTCGTCTACGTCTTCTAATTTTAGCTTAGTAGCTAGCGTACTTTCTCCTTCTACCCATTTTATAGTGCAGCTATATATCCGTAAATCAGTGAAATAAAAACGTTAAATTTTCTCCCTTTCCAATGTTATCACCTGTTGTAACTTAATTGTAAAAAGTTTAACAAAACAAAATTTAATTTTTGATCACATATTGTGCGATTTTCGCAAACACCGTTGATTAACAAAAAAAATCTTTTCTAATTACAGAACATACTAAATAGAATAGTAATAGGAAAGTGCTTAATTTGAAAGATAGCTTGAAACCGTTGGAAAAATATTCTGAAATTTTAATATCAATATGAATACCTCTTCGGACTCTATCAATAGTTTGCCAAGCCCAGACATAACAATAGTGCACAACTTGCCGTTACTGCTTAGTGTCTCCGCAATTTCGTCTCTCAGTGTCTTAATTAACTGTCGAGTGTTTTATATCGTTTTTGTGATTTCTAAACACAAATACAGGTAATAAGTGTACAGAAAGTGGTTATTCAGTTAATGAGTAAATTTTAGTCTCATTTACCTAAAGTTTTAATGTATTTTATCTGATTGACAGACCTGCTAACACCCTAGTGGCTCATTTGTCATTTCTTGTTATTGGATACGCTTTTGTAATTCTTTTACTAATTCTAGGATACAACAAAGTATTTAATTTGCAGACATTAGGGCTTTGTAGAGTTTTAACATTTTTTATATGTGAGTCTGTCAAGTTATCATATTAAAACTTCTATTAGGCATAAATAAAATTTAATGTGATTTCATTTCATTGCAGTTTGCTTAAACAACGTAGTTTCGCTAAATTTTGCTGCAATTGTTTGGGTACGTACAAGAAAAAATGCAGGTATTCTCCGAAGAAGCGTTGCATACCGTATAATTGGCATCATGTGGACCATAGTTCTTGTCAGCAACCTACCGAAAATGTTGATGGTGGAAGATACAACAAGGCCAGGTGAAAGGTTTGGTACATGCAGACGTGTAAGTTGAGTTACTATTTTTATATAAACGTTTATAATCATGATTGACACGGCGTACTATATCTCCAATGATTTATAGCTCGCGTTACATAATCTACGCTAATTTTATTGTTGGACATATGTAAATAGCTCACAAGTAGGATTTAAATGTGTGCTAATAAATTGCTAGAACTATTTGCTTTCATAAAACATGAACGCAAATAGCAAAGCAAGCAACTATGCATTTACGTCCTTAGAAACTTTTGATGGGTTCCCTTGAGGCAACAATTTTATACGAGGGCTTGAGGTTCTTCTTTTTCACCGTAATAGTGTGCTTTTACTTGATTCGAGGTAAAATTTTGAATTTGTTTTATTTAATTATGAGAAATATTTAAATTACACAACAAAACTTTATATTTCTCAAAACTATCGTTTATGATTAATAGTGTCCACTGTCATCACTTCTTCTATGAGGCATATCCAGAGTCTCGATGTAAGAGTTCCACAATATTTCCATGTTTATAAGCAACCAATTTTTTGAACAAATTTTATCCATATTATTTTCATATTTGACATAATATGTACCATAAAATGTTTTTTTCAGGGCAAAGTAATGACAAGAAAGATCCAAAAAGTGCGATTTGTGCACTGGCACACATTAATTTGTGCTCTTTTGTGGTTTCCGTGTGGGGTTTGTACCTTTCTGTACCCAATATTTGCACCGTATGACTGGGCAACACAATTTATCAAATACGTTGCTTCATTTATTTTTGTTGTGTTTATTTGTTTCATATTTTGTCCATTGAGCTACGTACTTATGTTGGAAAAAATTAACCTTAAACAAATTCTGGTGCCTTGTTTTCTTTCAAAAAAATTAACTTCATCAGTTACTGTTGATAAACATGAACAAATGGAAGCTGAAGCGTTTAGCAAGAAAGAAAACCAAGTGCTAAGGCGACAACCAGGTCCACCAAGGAAAAAATCAAAATCGGTCAATTTTTCCAAGAATGCAAAAACTGAAATCCGAAATAGTCTGGATAAATCTGAAGTAGTTGAAACAAGTATGCTAACCACTGTGGGATTAACTCCAACATCATCAACACCCTGGTCTGTATCTGAAATATCTTTCATGATTCTGTCAGAAACTTCAACATGCAGCCAAGACTCTTCAATACCATCAACTGCTTGTAAGCCACAACATGTTGCAGTGGAAATGCATGCGGTAGTAGATACCACAAAAAATGAACTAGAAATTATTAGAGGTGACATGTACAAGAAAACCGAAAGTCCTGACGAAGAATATGAAATTTTGAGAACTAAACATAACAGTGAAACACTAATATAAGAAACCAACCAGCACGTGTAATCCCACATCAGTCAAAGTCGTTTTGTAAATATGTTAACTCTAAACTTTTCAGATATGAAAATATGAAACACATAATAATTTAAAAAAATATAACACTGCCAGCTGAATTGCAAATACAATGGCATATATGATTCTGTAAAGGTAAAATTATTAAATTTCTTTGTGATCGTGGCTAAAGAAAAATAATGTCACGGTTTTAACCAGTGTAGAAATCAAAAATATCGTTAAACTTGTTAGTGTAGTCTTAATATTGAAGTCCATTTGCTATGCATGTGATTAATCGCCATCGTCTAAAAAAACCAATAAAAGAAACTCAGCTTTCTTTTTATTTTAAAGATAGAAAGTTAAATTGATTTTCAACGAAATTGTTAATATTGTATTTACTTACATCACCAAAATACTCATTCTATAATTTATGGTTATAATTAAACTCGAATTATTTTAAAGTAAGAATATTTTAATGATTTTCAAATAGCGTAGTAGGGTTACAGTTTTTTAATATAAAGTTCACAAGATCACATTTATTGACATCAGATGTGAGCAAGTGTATTCTAAGCATTTTTAGAAACTTTCAGAATATATAATTTTTTGCCGATATATGACCTTTTGCTTTATGATCAATTTCACACACTAATTTATATCAACAATAATTTTCTTCCACTTTTTTTAGTTATTAAGAAAGATTTTTTTAAATCGACGAAAATTACACATTATTCTAATAAAATTCTAGGAAGTTTGCCGTGGTAAACAGAGAAAAGTCACGTTAGTTTATGATATTAACAATTTTTTCGGTTGACCCATAATGTTTAAATAGGATTCATTTTGGTGTAGCGTCGTTTCATCGACGATTTGAGTCACCAACGATTTTCATACTAAATCCTAATTAACTTACAGACTGATGCTTACATAAAAGGACGTAAACCTACCGTATTTGTAAGTTAACTAGAGCTTGAAAAATGCAAAACAACAACCTGACTTAGATAACTAAATTCATTTGAAGGACAGAAAACGTTTCTCAAAGAATAACTTCAAGCTATTCGACTGAACATATATCAAATCATGTTTTATGTGAAATGAGTATGATGTAATTAATCATGCAAGTGTATTCCAATTAGGATTAAAAACAATATAATTGTCAATGTAATACAGTATTATTTACAGCCTTTTTTGCGTATATGTTTTATTTCCATTGGATTTATTTATATAAAGTAAAGCAAAGCATTTTACTCTAATTTGGAGAAATTATAACAACAAATCTTTGAAATGAGTATAAATGATATATTGAATATTAATAGTACATTGAAGCATATTACGGTTTTCATTTTGCTAACAAAAGTCGATAAACAGCAAATTGAATTACATTCAGGCTTCGAATATTTTTAATGCGTAACAAAACTTAGATAACAGAATATGCTTTTAGCATAGAAGAGGTAAAATGGATTTAAAATAGTACCTCCAAGTCCAGTTCGGCAAACAAAAACAAAGGTTGGTTGCACGACCGAGAGCAACCCGTTTACTGTTTTAAATTTGTGTTCTGCATCAACTACTACGTTATGAATTTGTAGACTTCCGGATGATGGCACCGTTGCTAGAACTTGACGATTTCGAAACATTATAAGAAGTCGATATTAATGTCATCTCCACGGTAGCTAACTGCATCTTAGAAATGCTTGTTGCATAGAAAGAAGTTACTGAAATAAGGTAAACATGAGTGTAGATAAAAAGGGTCGTGAATTGAAAGTATTTTTCTCAAAGAACCTACTTTAAAGGAAATTGAAGATTGAAAACAGATTCGCAGTAGGGAATAGAGCAGAAATCTATAAACTGATTCCTTTGACTTCCAACAAGCGACTGTGAGTCTTTTTTGTTGAACATTTACTTTGTATTCGGTATTATAATAATGAAGCCTGGTACCTAAAATGTTCCTTAATATGACTATCAGTAAACTCCTCTGATAAAATCCAAACTTTTCTTTCACTGGGTAGCGAAATTTATCTTGGGTACGTTTTTTAAGAAATAAAGCTTGACAGCATAAAAATCCAGTATTTTGTCAGTAATTTGACAATGTATGTTTACGCGTATTTTTAAAAATTGCCCCAGCAAGCAACTCAGAAGTAGGCTTTCACGACAATAGATAACTATTATTGCAAAACGTTGTGAGAACAAATTGGCTTGTGAAAACTTTTTAAGAAATTTTCATAAAAACATAAAAGCAGTCACAGTGGAAAGGTAAACAGGTAAAGATGAAAATGTATGGGTATTATTGCCCTTACTCCGGACGACGACAACTATATGAATCTAGAATAGACGTCTGGAAGCACGTATTATAAATTAATGGATAACGAACAAATAAGTTTTCCAATTTTCTAGCAAAATAAATTCCAAGATTCTCTCTAAACAATTGATATTGTAATTTTGAACTGAAGTAAAAGGAAATGAAATTTTATCTCACTTTTGTTTTACTATCACATCAAAAATGAATCCATGCTATCGGGAAATAAAATGAATTAATCGATAGTAGTAATATAATAAAGCTTGTAGAATAATCATGGCAGCAATTTCGTAAGTTACTTTTTAGAACCCAGAAGTAGTATTCAAACAAGTAAGTATTTTCTTTGTGTTAAAATATATAGTAGATGCAGTCAAGTTTGACGGCTTTGAACATTTTTCAACTAAACTTCTTTTTGCCTCGAATCTCATCCTGATCACGTGAAGTAACGTCAACATAAAAAGGATTTCCTTTCCTCAAAGACACTTTAAACAAACGTAACATACACTACTTCAAAGCGTGGCTTTTGATCTGAACTCAGAATTGCTGACGAAACGACCATTTTGAAAGCACATTTTTAAAAGCTCGCTGTGATGAGCACATAATTGGCCTTTCGTCCGACTTCTTCGCAGTTGAAACTTTTTGTTCTGAATCTACGATCCACTTTACTTTAACGTCAAATATCTTTTAATCATCTTTCTCAATTTCATTTTTAATTACTTGTGAACTGGAATTGTTTTGTTTAGAAAACAAAGTTAAAACATTTTGCGATGGACATTTCCTCTAGCAAAAGCTCTTAAATTAATGGACATAAAATGAATAATATGAAGCTAAAAATAAAAGGGGAAACGTACGAGGCAGTGTGCAAAACACAGTAAATAAAAGTAATTTATGAATCAAGCAGTGGTTATAACGCTACATAAAATGGTCTGTAAAATATATTTTATGTGCAAATGTCTAGTATGCATCAAGCCGAAAAAAACCTTACAGAAGTTTTCTACATAAATAAAGTAAAAACGTACTTTGAACAAGCAAGCATTTAAAATGGTGCCAGAAAGGCTGCAAATACGCCATCAAGACGGCTAGGCAGTGTAAAAATATTATTTCGATCCATAGTTGGCACACCAATAACAAGTTCCATTTTCTCCATAGACTTTCTTCCTTTAAATTAAAAACATTTTACACCATAATGGAAAGTAAAATTGTTGTGTTTGACATCGATTGAAGCGCTGTGCATTTATTATTGCAACGAGCGTGGTTACCGGGACTAATAAGATAATACTGTTGAAGAACGGAAAGCGTCATGTTGAAGCAAGAATATGACCAGTTCAATATTGAGGTTGATCTATATATAGATACAAATAAATGCCAGATTTACATAAATTCGCTTGTACATAAATCGCTTATTATATTGTGGTCAACTCTATCATATTATTTTGTTTGAGTGACTCTTTTTGATGAAAGACTCCCATTAAAATTAATGATATTAAAATATCCATATTAATAGACCATGTTTTTGTTGAGAAATATCTTTTCTGTAATATAAAATGAAACATTTTGGAAATATTCTGTAAGTTGAGCCAGCAGAACAAACTTAAGTGTACATTTTAAGTTTAGGTCAACCTTTTATCAAGTTCATTGTGGTGTTTATTAAAACTAATAATAGTGAATAATGTTATTTTCAACATACTAATGAATTTCATATTTAATAAATATAATGATAAATATTATTGAAAAATTTATTCGTATACATTTCTAGAAAAGTTTGTAGCACAGCAAAAATAAATAAATACTTCGAAATTTTTTAGTTTGATAAACTGGCATTAGGTTTTACCCCGTAAATGATCCTTCCGAAACTAATACGAGTATATATATTTGTAAATAATACTTGCTATAATTTTTAATGATTCGGCTAATATATATTTGCCTTGCTTTACTTTGCGTAAAATTACTTTTCAAGTAAAACATTTTAAATAATACTAATAGCAATATTGATTTAAGATTTGAAAAACATATTAAACCTTTCATAAAATAAAGTTCGCTTCAACATTTTTCTATAATTTAAAAGTATTTGCTTTTTAGCTCATATTAGGTTTTCGAACAAATGGATCTAATCATATTCGGGATTCTCACTTTTAAGATCTTATTACATAGAATCACGATTCAAGGACTAAGAAACAGCTTAATAATACATACGTTACAAATGCATGCGTGCATAAAGAGAAAATATCAACGAGATAGATAAAAGATGGTCCACAAAAGAAATAAACTAACTTCTACGAAGGAAAGCAAAAGATCATCTCACGTTTTTTGACATGCAATTCTGTGGGTCCAACTTACTACATAAACTGATTTTAGATACATATCTGACTTTAAATAAAGACATACATAAAAAAATTACATGTTTAATCTTACAATCTTTGACATCAATCAGTTCTTTTTACTATAGATTTCCATAATCAACTTATTTCACTTTTGTTCATGCCAACCATTCTGAAGACGTACAGAACATTAATCTTCATAGCTAGTTCGTTTTCTTTCCAAACTAGATCTTTCTCTATGCCAGTTATCCTTAATGAAACAATTTTCATTTAGAATCGAAAAATTTAAATTGATCATAACTCGATGCTTAAAACTTGTGAAAAGAAGAAGATTTTGATTGCAAGAAGAAGTTATGAAACTGCACATAAAGCATGTGAAAACATGAGTTCAATTTTCAATGTCAATTTAAGCGAGCTGGGGTTTGTCAAAGTCAAATTATATGCTATTTCATTTAGTATGAAATATTTTCTGATTCCACAGGTAGGTTTCTGATTTGATAGGTTTCACTATAAATTTGACAACGTAATTCAATGCGATATTTTTATGATATTGTTATTTCGGGTTTTCAATGAATACTACATTTATAAAATCTTACGTATTTTTGCCTTCAAAACGTAAAGATGATATTGATTTTTCAAGAATTCGTGGTCCCAACTGAACATAGGTTTGAACACATTTAAATGTTGATTTTCAGGTGAATGCTTATTGAAGTCCTACAGATCTAAAAACGTCTACGAAAAATTTCATGTATACACCAATACTAACATGTTTTGTAGGCGTATTATCAAAATCTCTTTGACAGCTGCCTTTTTTTGTACCACATACCGTTTTTAATTTAAATATCAATCTCATTTCTAAAGCAGCCATAGTCAATCAAGTTGCGGTTCTTCTTTCAGGGCATAGAGGATACGGCCAATCTCGCGAAGTAAACCAAGCAAACTTTTTTCCGCTTTCTCTATGCCTTTTGTAAGTTTACAAGCAATATATGACCTTGTTCTGTCCTACGCTTTGTGACCATGAAAACCTAAAGGTAAAAAATAATCCAAATACAAAAATATATTTAAACTGTAGTGATATACATATTTTTGAGTAAATACAAATCATTTTTGAATAAGTCAAATGAAAGAAAAGTCTGGTTGAAAAAGCTACAAGAATAGCTTACAATAATAAGAAAAGTGAAAATTTTATTATTTTGCGAAATGCAAGATGTCTTCAAATTTTTCATGCATACGTAACTTTCTATAAAATGTTTCAGCCTATTTATAGATAAGTTTGTTGCTCATAACCGTCAGAATGTCGACTTTTCTAAGTGACTCCGAAAGAAAGTAGACATACGTGAAGTGGACTTTTAGAATTCTAGTTTCATTTGATGTTATTCTGTGACGCATTTTAAACTTTTATCTTATCAGGAATACATATATAATTTTTTAAATAAAGATTTTTACAATGATTAAATCGAAAACAAAGTTTTTTACAAATAAAGCATGTGTGAAAACTTCTGTTACTTTTTTCGAGCTCAATTTCTAAATTACTGGAGAGGTTCTGGGAGTAATGCAAGGTAT
>JAQFXM010004497.1:0-17011 GCA_034693345.1 Entomobrya multifasciata | reverse complement strand
ACAACTATGTCTAATGCAGTGGCTAAAGTAGCAGAGGACTTTGATGCTGTAGAAAATTCCGGTGAAAATTCATTCGGAGAGAAAATGACAATCGTAAAGAAAAAGTCATCAGCAGAGGAAAAGTCTCAACAGAATAATTCTGGAGCATCCAAGGAAAAAGAGGGACCTTCCGAATTTGAGCGGTTAGTCAACATGTTTTCCAATCAGGAGCATAGCAGTGAGGACATTCCAGCGCCAGCTCCAGCAAATCGATTTGGATTTAAAAAGCAAAAGCCAATCGTCCTAAAGAAACCAGGAGGTTCCCTAACTTCTCGGTTTATTCGCCCGTCGGATCCTGCAAGAACTAATTTATTCCCGTCATCGTCATCATCCTCGTCAAAGGAAACAAAGTCATCTGAAAATATTTCCAATGGGCCAAGTCCAACTGCAGCTTCTCCAGAAGCGGAAGCTACGACCAACTTAGAAAGGCCACCTGGTGACGTTGGAAGAACTGGAGTGCTACCCACTGCGGCAGATGTAGAAGAGCCTAGTGAAATGGTCAAGAAATATTACCCAGAACTTGGTGGGGATCATGACAAGGTCACAGTCGAACAACAATTGGTTGAAAGTGAACCACTAGCTTCCGACGAAACAATGGATTCTCCAGAAGAAGAGCAGGGGAATCCAAGTCACGTGATTGATGTGAATATTGATGACACTGGAGATAACCCTGCTGAAGTGATTATTAGTGACGATACATCCGCTCAATTGGAAGATGAGGAAGGTGACTTTGTTGAAGATGATGACTACAATGCTTATGGGGACAATCCACCAACTTTGTCAATGAGTGCATCAGCGCCAAACCAGAATGTTGTATTGCCACCGGATGACTACGTCTTGAGGGGCAGTGGAATTAGGAGACCAATGAGTAGTGAAGAGTTCAACGAAGCACCTGGTGACATGGATCCCAGTGCTAGTTCTCCGGTAGAAAATAGCGTATCAACTACAACGACAACTGAGGGTCCCCAAGTACTTTCCACAACAGCTCCAGTAGCTGCCATAAGAAGACCTGCGTACACCAGAGAAGAAATCGCCAAAGCTGTTGTGAAGCCATCGCCAGAGTCATTGGGAGAAAATAATTTGAATGATGGCCAAGATCATGATCACCACATGGCTCCCACTGGATCAATGGAGGAAGAATTCGAAGAGGAATACGAAGATGATGAAAATTATGATGGTGGCAGTTTAGAACAACCTGTTGGCGGCGGTGGTTCCTTGGAACATTGGTCTAGTGAAAGGACTGGTACTCCAGGAAGTCAAAAATGGTCTGCTCCAGATAAAATTATGGATGCAGTAGAAAAAGATGGAAAGAGACCAATGACTTTAAGTGAAGAATTGACGGAACATGAAGAGCACATGTCTGCAGAGAGTATTGCACATCCAACCGTTCAACATAATGTGCCGTTGAACAGCCTGGAAAACCCGTTACCCCATCAGCAGCTTCAGCCGCCAAATTCAGTGGAAAACTCGACAAAAGTATTCCGACCACCACAGCTTGTAAGCTTCCACGAAAATAAATTGAGTTTCTCTCCACCTGCGCAGTTGGACGGAGAATATCATTCAAAAGATGGCTGGAGACCTGTACTAAGCAATAAAACTCCTGGAGAAGCAGGAATATCATCCCTAGAGGCGGTTTCAGCAGCACAGGTGGGTTCCTACGAACATGAAGAAGATGACCATGAACTTGAACACGAACATGAGGAACCCCAGCACTTGTTCCAAGAACCACCTCAACAACCGCAACCTCCACAACAACCACATGTATTCCAAGAACCTCCAGTTCAACAACAACCCCCACATTCATTCCAGGAACAATCCGTTGAAGAACAAGCACACATATTTCAAGAACCACCAATCCAACAACAGCATCAAATAGTTGACCCCACTCCAACGCAACAAGTGCAACCTCCTCCACCCTCACAACAATGGGCTCAAGAACAACCATCTCCACCTCAACTGAAGCATAAGCAAATGATGCACCGAAACCCTCCTCCACCCCCACCACAACAACATTCGGTAATTCCACCTCCCATGCCAGCCACTATAAAATTCCCAGACAGTGAAGAAGACCACGAGGATAGAAGACATCATGGAAGACGACCACGTCCAGGACAAGGTCGCTTTGATAGAGCTAAATACATGACCCGACCAGTTGCTCCTCCAATTGTTATGAGAAGAAGACCCCATGCTGGTGGACCATTTCCTCCACCACCCGGTTTAAAAAATAGACAAGGACCACCTCCACCACATCAAGGACCTCCTCCCCCACACCAAAGACCACCTCCACCCCAAATGATGCAACAAGCAGGATCACAGCAAAATCCACAATATGCACTCGACCATCCTCCTCATCCACAGTCACCTCCACCACCAGGTAGACCACCTCATCCATCAATTAACAGAAATTTTCACATGAGACCGAATCCCATGAGGAGATTTAACTTTGGAGGTGGTGGAGGAGGTCCACCTCAAGCCCAGCCAAGAAGTGGAGGAAATATCAAGTGGCCAACTGATGACGGGGAGGTGAGCAGAGGGGATGGGGAGAATAGTAGTCAACAGCAAAATGTGGAGGGTGCACAGTCAGAGGTAAGCATTAACAAAAGACGAAGAAGGAGGAAGAGAGCGGTATTAGCAGCATAAAAATTATAAAATATTAAATGCATTAAAATTACAATAATTTATAAATTTTAAAACTTGTATCATGAACTTATTTTGTTTACATCAAATCCAATCAAGCTGCAATAAAAATGAAACTTTCGTATGAAAATGAGAACTGAATTAATATTTGAATGAATGTTAAATATAAAATTACGTGCGTATGTAAAAGTGAGTTAATTAAGTGAAAAAACAACTTAACTTACGAATTTGCAATTTTATCCATTTTTATACAAAATATAATTTATTTTGATACTTATCTTTATACTTGATTTACGCATACATTATAAATTATATTGAAACTTTGTATCTGTGTTTTTGTACTAGTTATAAATATTTTTGTACTTTTTATTTTCTTGTTAAGATTTTTAATAAGTTAACTATCAATTACAATATCTGAATCACAAAAAGTTACCTTAATCTTTGAGCTGTATATAATAATTCATAATTCATAGTGGCTAGAATATATTTTTGTACTTTTTATCATCAAAACATTTCACTCCAACAGTCTTTCTTTAAATACATTCAGCAATTAAAAACTTGTATAAAAATCACAATTAAAAATACATGAAAACCTGAGAAAGCTCATTTAATACAAAAAATTCAACTATTTTCTAATAAGACTTTGACTTAATTTTAAGAAGTATAATTTAAGCTCACCTTAATTTAAGTCTAATTGTTATTTTTTACTCCATTATTACTTAAGTTTTGAAGATAAAGGTCTAATTAAGTTTTAATTTTTAAGTTTACATGCTACAAATATATCGAGGGGTTTATACTTTTCATGTAAATAATTCATTCTATCCAATATTTTATAAAAAGACGCTTTTGTAAACTATGTAATCAAAACACTTGTGAATATTTGTTGTACAAGAATGACTTTAGAAGAAAAATAAAAGGGGTGCCACATTGAATATAGTGCGTAGATAAACTTAATAAGTATCTAGTAAAGCATCATCCTCATCGTCATCATCATCTTCAAGCACCACTTCCATTTTTGGTTTGACAGGTTCAATGACAGCCATCACATGCTTTGGTTTAGGCGACTGATATTCCTTAGGAACTTTGATTTTGCATATCTGAAAGGAACAATAAAGGAAAAAATCATAAAAATTAATACAAACTTGACTTGATAAGCACAACATGACAAAATCTTCAAAATTCCATACAAATTAGAGAATTTGCATATAATTACCAATCTTGGTCGACTACGGTTGCTTTCCGGGGTACTCTGCGAGGATGCTGGTGCCGGACTTGGACTTTGACTCATTGGACGATTAAGCTTCATGGTCATCTTTAGTCCACAGAATTTAGATATTGAGACCGGTTCCAGATTATTTTGTGGCACCACATGTGGTGGTGGTGATGACAGCAATAACACTTTAGCAGGAGGCGATGGTGTTGGTGATTGCGACAATGATGGCACACGAACTTCTGACTGAAGTTTCAATATCGCTGGTTGCTTGATGCTGCGACTCTGTGTAACTGCAACATGTCCATTTATAAAATTCTTCCTTGGCCTACCGCGACCTCTTCCTGTGGGCTTTAAAGCTGTTGGCTTACTACGAGCCATTAAGATCTTCCCAGGAGGACGTTTGCAATGACCCCTTCCACGACTGGATGCTGCTGGTACTGCTGTCATTGTTAGTCCCCGTACTCCTTTCAAAGCATGAGCAACAGATTTCTTGGAAGCTACGCTGGATAATAATCTTGATGACTGTTTCTGATGCTGGAACATCAATCCAGATAAGTCAGTGGCTGCATTCAAAGATGGTACAGTGACGTTTTTTATCCTCGGCTGAAAGATTTCATCGTCCAAACTTGTAAATGTTTCCTGAGAAGATTTTGGATATTGAGACTGGGAGCTTTCATCCTCAGTGTTCCAAAGACTGTCCTTTGCATCCTTTCTTGCTTTTCGTTTTCGCTTCTTTTCCAACTTTTTCTGTTTTCGAAGATCTTCACTGGAGACTTTTTTCTCCGCTGGAGCAAAATCTGAAGAAGGAAAGACAGGTATACCTTCCGGTTGAGGTTGAAGCTTAAATCCAATCATTTGAAGGTTATCAAATTGGTGGAGTCTTTTGGAATGGCGACAGGTTCTCGCATCCTCCAGTGTTTGCCTCAGCGTGCATTTGTCATCACTGGAACGGTTTATGGCTTGATTTGCAATTTGCATATCGCGAGTCATTTCTTCAGTGTCATGATTTCCACCACCAAGAAAGTGTTCCAACGACCCTTGCTTCTTCTTTTGAGGAATATCTTCTTCATCCAGCGCATGCAATAAATACGCACGTATTTCATTCAACTGGGCACCCAGAGTCTTTGGATGTTGTGGGGTTGGGACAAATTTTGTCCTATGGGGGTTCCATAGATAAAAAGGTGGTTGAGCAGATGGACGATACATGGCTATCCTTTTCTTCAAGGTAAGTTGATGACGATAACTTCAAGATAAATGGATCTTTTACTTGAAACAACCTGAAATAAAATGACAAATGACGTAACAAATTAATTACATGGATGAATACTTCTGTTAGATCTTGAATGCAGAAAAGTAAATATCAGTATTTTTATCATTTGAAAATTTACTTGTATTTATGAGCATGGAAATTTTTCACGTGGAACCAACCGGAAGCGTAAGAAATATAAGGAGAAGAAAGTTTAATTAGTCAAATTTACCTGTCAATTTTGTAAGCTAGCTGAACTTACATACAAGTCTGTGCAATGCAATGGACAATCAGACGAATCAAAATGATAGACAGACATCAATCTTCTATTCTCTAAATTGCAAACCAAACATCAATTTTCAAGACTTGACGTACAACCTACGATAACTTCTCTGACATGTCATTTAACTTGAACTTAACTTTTCCGAAGTTCAACCAAAAATGAAGGCCCCGAACTAAAAACGACGTATATTTATAGATTGTGGCTAAGGTTTCTTTTCTTTTTGACCCTTCGGTCATCTCCAAAAAATTAACGATTGCCATAATTAATTCCATTTCTCCCATTAACTTTTCAATTAAATATTTGAAATTTCGAAAAATTGCATAAAATTAGTAACATGAACATGAGATAAGCAAAGCAGTTAAGCATTCAAAAAAATTGCAGCATCAAAATTTCCTCAGGTCCCGCTCCCGCATATCACAACCGGAAGTGGAATGTCGCCTCATCCTACTGAACTGATTTACATATTTTCGAAAATCCAAACGACCGGAAGCTAAAAGCACAGTTCAATGTTCAAAGTCCATGGTCCACGATTCCAGTCCTCAAACTAATAGTACAAAGGACAACGCTTAAGCGAACAAAGGCAAATGCAAATGCTGTCAAAAATACCCCAGCGAATCACAACCCAGCAAAAATCTCAGAGCCCACGTCATATATACTCTACCCCCGGTGCAGATTCAGTTGCAGATGCAGTGCATTTGACAAGCAAGTCATGTTAGCAGACAGATGTTTTCACACAGTCCAGCAGCCGCTTTTGAGATTACATGCCCTACTCCTCCAACATCAGCTGAGGAGATCTCCAGTAATCAAGGTCAATCTTCAGCACACACACTAAAATTACGTAATTGCTACAAAGATTTGCAAACCAAACAAATTGAGTTATTTACACGCAACACCAGTATTCACACGTGATTATAATTGCATGAGAGCGTGAGCAATTTTTTTGTTACATGTTTCCTGAAAAAAACTATAAAAAAGCAATTACTCCAGTAAATCCCATGTACCATCCAGATAATCTTTAGTAATTTCATCAATTGTGATTTATGACTTGTTGTAGTGGAGTGCTGATTTAGGAATTAGTGTTATTAGCTATCTGAGTTGAGTTATCTAACAAATTTCTAGTTAACTGGAGCATGTCCTCTTAGAAAATTCTCCAGTGACTCCCAACCTCCAGGGGATCACAGTCCTAAAACCAAACTTCCTCGCATTCCTCCTCCACCCTCATATTACCGTAGTTTATACCCCGACCTTCAACCAATCATGAGTTCCACACCGGAAGTTGCCCCAATCCAGTTAAATGGTGAAGTGATACCTAAACCAAAGACTGTACCTGGAAAATGTACAGAAGTGGAGCTCCTCTCAAAAGAGAAATGTTTCTCGGGACATCAAACAATTTATAGACACTACAGCCATGAAACAAAGTGCAACATGAAATTTTCTGTTTATGTTCCCACGCTTCTGTATCCAGAGGAGAAGTTACATGTGCTATTTTTCTTATCGGGTGTGATGTGTAATGAACAGAATTTTATATTTAAAACTGGTTTTCAACGGTATGCTAGTGAGCAAAGGATAATTTTTGTGGGGTCGGACACAAGTCCAAGGAATTGTGACATTCCGGGGGATAGGGATTCTTGGGTTTTTGGAAGAAGTGCGGGATGGTATCTGGATGCGCTGATGGAGCCGTGGAGTGAAAATTATAGAATGTATAGTTATGTGACTAGAGAGCTGGTGGAGGCTGTTAGGCAAAATTTTCCGACGACTGGGAAATTTGGAGTTTGTGGGCATAGGTAATAAATTTACCATTCAACTTTCATGTTTTAAATTTGATCTTAATGGTTTTCATGCAATTAAAATTTTGTGAATTTATTTGTTTTTTAATGCATTGCAGCATGGGTGGTAATGGTGCTATAGTCTGTGCACTAAGAAATCCCACTTTGTTTCAGACCTTGTCAGTATTAGCCCCTTCCTGTAATCCTACGTCTTGGGGAGATAAAATTATTTACACGCCTTTTCTTGGAGAGAACAACAAAGAGTTGTGGAAACAGTATGATGCTTTTGATGTAGCAAAGGGTTATGATGGGCCAAAGCGAAAAATTCTTGTGGATTGTGTAAGGCTATGATAAATTTTGAATTTTCTGAAGATACTTAATGAAAGCTTTTTTCTTGAATGATACATATTAAGAAGCAAATTTATTTATGATTTTTGAAGGGCTCGGAAGACGAATACCTCCATCTTCTTCTTCCAGACAAGCTTGTTGAAGCTTCAAAGGACAATGCCAGTTTGGAGGTTGACTTGAACATGAGAGAAGGCTTTAATCATTCCTACTACTTTGTCGCAACTTATATCGAAGACCATATCAAGTTTCATAAAGAAGCCCTTACGAAATTACTCTAATGATGATTAAAAGGATTTTAGGCAATGCGATGTGGTAAAAATCCGAATTTACCAATGCACAAAACACTTCTTCAATAGGGACAGGACAGGGTCATGCACAACAGCTTTAAACAAAATGAATTAGCACAACGCTGGACGTTAGTATTAAATTCAGCTTTAAGTGTAAACTTTATGAATGAATGACAATAAAATTCGCAAGTGGTGAACGATCATAAATTACGTGTGGAATTACAACAATGAGTTTCAGGTGCTGAGAAAATTTGAGATTGATTTATTGACTATTTCAAAATATCTTTTTCGTAAATAAATCTTTAACAAAATAAATAAAAACTGTGTAATCAACTACATAACAAAAAGTTTCATTACTTATCTGAACATCGCCAGTATAAACATAAGCAACGAAATAGAGATTTTCTAGTTGAAGATTATTGGGCACCAAATTGTAATCTTGATCTGCATGGTAAAATTGATAAGTTGGTAGTTGGTGGTATGATATAATTACATGTTAAGAGTTAAGACTCATGACTATGACTTATGGTGTGAAAACAAATCCGGCCGACTTCACCAAAAATGAATACACCTCGGCAAATTCTTCAATCTGCAAAGTAAAAAAAGAAATATTATCTTTCGAATCTTGCATTACCCCACATTATTGCTTTGATGACAAGCATGTCAGTGACATGTCATGTATGACCTATGACCATGAAGGTATACCTTCTTTGAGGTAGGTTTGCCAGCGCCGTGCCCACTCTTGGTCTGAATCTTGATAAGAAGTGGATTCGTCTAAAAAAACAGTAAAATAAGTCAATTTTCGTACGATATGGAGTAGAGAACTCATGATTTTTCGTCTCCTTTAACTTACTTGTCTAGGAACACGTCCAATTTTATGCTGCAGCTCAGCTATTAATTTGTACGAGTGCAAAGTTACCACCCTGTCATCATGATCTCCCGTGGTCAAAAGTACAGCAGGATATTGCACATTTGGATCCTGTGGTAATCTCACATTATGCAGGGGAGACAAACGGTAGAGATTTTCGAAAATGGTCTGGTTACCATTATCCGAACAACCGTATTCAGAGCACCAGGCATATCCTAGAAAAAATGAAATTAATTGTCTTGTATGAAACATTTGGTTGGGGCAAATTGAGACTTCAATTTAATTATGCATATTTTTTACCTATGGTAAATTTCTGGAAGCGAAGCAAATCATGAACTCCCACTTGCGCAACTCCAGCTCCATAAAGATCCGGCCTTTGATTAATACATGCAGCTACAAGAAGACCTCCATTGGATCCTCCATTTATAGCAATCTTATTAGCATTTGTGTACTTCATCTGGATAAGGAACTCTGCAGCAGTTTGAAAGTCATCGAAAACATTTTGCTTATTCAAAAGCCTTCCCCCTTCATGCCACTTATGACCATACTCCCCACCACCCCGAATATTAGGAATGGCATAAACTCCATCAAAGTTGTTGAGAAATACAATTCTTTCCGAACGGAACGAAGGTAAAATATTTATGTTGAATCCACCATAACCATAAATTATAGTACTTGCATTGCCATTCATTGGGAGATCTTTTTTGTGAATTATAAACATAGGGACAAGAGTGCCGTCCTTGCTAGGATAGAATACTTGCTTGGTAATAAATTTAGATGCATCGAAACCCGGCACCTTAATCTCTCTAATGACCTTGGCTTCATAAGTACCACTTGCTTCAGAAAGGTCAACACGGTAAATGATGGAAGGAGTCAGGAAACTGACAACCCGGAAGAAAAATTCCTTATCTTGTGGCTTCCCCGCAAAACCATCAACAGAGCCCAGTGGAGTCTCAATTTGTTGAATAAGCTTTCCATCAACCAAACTACGAATTTCCAATTGACTCTTGACATCCACAAGATATTTCAAAACAAGCTTGTCATTGTCCACATTATAGGCCCAGTTTAAGATATTCTTCTTATGCTCAGGAATCAATGTGGTCCATGATGCTGGATCAGGCTTGTTCAAATCCACGCCAATAATTCTGTAGTTTGGAGCTCCTTCGTTAGTCTGCAAATAGACGACGGACCCTACCGAGGTAATGTAGGAGTATTCATGTTTCAGTGTTGGGACGAGTGAGGTAACATCAAGCTTGCCAACGATTCCACCTTTGCGTATGGGTTCTTCCAGGGAAGCAAAGTATACCATGTTTTCGCCAGATCCCTTGGATGGGAAAACGAGGAAATTATTGCCATCTTCGGTGACCACAAAATATCCACTAGAAAAAGAGAAAATTTAGTTTAGTAATTTTTACTGCTAAATTTACTGTGTAAAATTACACATGACATGGGCAATATAACTAGGTAAAATAGTTTAGAAATTCATTATGTAAAGTTTTCTGCATACATGAGAAGTTGGGCATCTTCGAATTCAACGACCAAAACGTCTGCAGACTGGGCGGTTCCCACACGATGATAGTAAATTTTCTGATTGCCATATTTCACCGTTTCTGTTCCTGAAGACCGACTTTCCAGTTTGGGGTAACGCTATACAGTAGTTCAAAAAAATATCATCTTGTCACTTCTTCTTATTGTCATTTCATTCTGTGATTTACTACTACATTACATACTATCAACTAACAAACATGTACGATAGGGATCTAACGTAAGAAATTATCGATTTACATAGTGTCAAAAAACTTACAGCGTAGAAAAATCCCAAATTGTCATGAGTCCACGCAATATTTGAAAACTTGATGTCACTCAAAGTTTCCGGATAATCCTCGCCAGTACTAACATTACGAATTTTCACAGTCATCCAGTCAGATCCCTTACTATTCAATCCCAAAACTACAAGCTCGCCATCATCTGAAAATTCAAGTTCACCCAAAGAAACAGTCCCGTCGGCAGATAATGCATTGGGGTCAAAGAAAACTTTCATTGTTTCATCTTCCAAACTGTCTTGATAGTAAATTACACTGAAAAAGAACAAAAAAATAAATTAAATTAAATCCAATCAGATCAGATTCATATTTAGTATTTAACTAAATTATTTAACTAAAAAATATATTTACTCTTGATTTTGAAGTCCTGTATTCATGCTTGTATAATAGCGATTCCCATATCTTCTCGGTACACCATATTTGGGGTAATTGTAGATTTCCGTGATTTTCTTCTCAATATCTTGCTTTACAGTATTTGCTCCAAGGTATTCTTCAGTCAGCTTATTTTGTACTTCAACAAATTTTTTGGTCTCCTCACTATCAGGGTCCTAATTTAAAAACGAGGTTAAATATTTTATGAAAATAAAGTAATAAATTTTAAAGTTCGGTTTATGTTGCACAATTGTATTGTAATATAACTTACCTCAAGGTATCTGTAAGGGTCCGGCACTTTCATGCCATAGTAGTCGTCCACTACAGACTCATCCCTTCTCAATTCAGGGTACACCAATGGTTTGGATGGAACTTCAGGGTTAACATTATTAAGGTTTACATGCTGCGGACTTGGAGGTACGGAAATGGATAAGTGGGGCAATACTGATACTACTAGCAAAAACCACGGTCTTAGTCTTATCATGATGAAACTTTTAAAACACGGTTATTTTTAAAATTTTATAAATGGAATTTTTTCTTGTGTTCGCTTCTTCAGTGAAGATGATGCTTCTTTCTTCACATGAAGCTGGACAATGAGCTGGGATACTGGCTTGTGGCACTGGTTTTATATTTGCTTCGAGAATCTCGACGATCGATCGGCAAAAAGAACACGAACGGTACTGTACTGCCAGTGGCCGGCGAGTGGCGAGCAGTTCTGGTTCTTATATATTTTTCAGTGACTTTTGATTTGAAAACCAGTTAATGTCAACAAATCAAGTAACAAACGCTCATTGAGAATGCGATAATAATAAAAATAGTCGTAAAAACCATTTTAACTTGTGTTATGCGGTGACAGTGATAAGGAGGAGTGGTTCTTGGGGAGTTGGGTTGCTGCAGAATACCGGTACCGGTGCAGCAGCGGTGATGCACGATGACGCTCAGCAAGGTTTCAATCTGGCTTTAAAAAATCTTGATAGATGAGGATGATGATGACTATGACCAAGTTTAAATTTATTTGTTTGCTAAATTCAACTAAATGTTATCGAATTGAGAACATGTGTAACGTGTAACTATAAAAAGATTTTAAATGGATCGCGGATGTAAATGAGTTTGACCTGCAAATACAATTATGGGAAATAAAACTGAATTATCTGGACACTGTGTCAATTTATACGGATAAGGAAATTACAATGAATTAATATAAATTTTTAAAAAAATTGGAGGTCACTTTATGACACGCGTTACTGTACTAGTGAGATAATACGTGACGTTATAACGGGAACGGGATCTATAATAATGAGATGTTCACTGCGGGAGGCGAGGAGAGTTTCTAGTTGATTTTTTCTCTGTTGGGTTAGCTTTTCATAAGAATTTTTTCTAAAAGTTATTTTTAACTTGGTCGTTATTTTCAGTGATTTTAATTATTGCTCGGTACCAACCCCATTACGGTGCATTCAAGCAGGTGGACACAAAACAAATTCATTTTACATGCACGAAAAAACTGTTTTCTTTTTAGTTAGGTTGGTTTGCTTGTATAGCCATAATAATGAACCATGTCATGTACAAAACAAATCTTGAAAAATATATACAATTTAAGAGTTCATTGTTGTAGGCGTGTTTCAGTTTTTAACAGAGCAAGAGCAGTGCATTAGTGCATATACCTGGTGAACAAGTTAGGATTATGTATGAAGTCAAGTGAAGCAAAATAACAAGGTAAAGAAGCATTAAAGTTAGTAAGTCAAACAATAAAAAACATTGAGATCGAGACAACGGAGTCGGTGACATGTGCATTCTTGGCTACATGCTTTACTTACCCAGTTTTACAAAAACAAACCGGTACTCCAACATTTTGGTACCTAAATTATCTTTTAAGCAGTTTTCTTTACACGACTGACTGACTATTTGCATGCATGCTTATGCATATTGTATGTATGTGTGTACATAATTTAAAACTCATAAAATGCATGGACATAAAAAAGGATTTTTATTTTTGAAACCTCTTTTCAATCAGCTTATCAACACTTCTTTAAAAATGCTCCACTGAAAACACAACACGCCTACATTTTAAGGACCAGAGCTCATCATGCAAAGTATTTTACTCAAACGCATAAAAAAAATCCACTGAAACTTTATTACCGAAGAGCCAAAGCTTTCTAGGTTAAAAAGTTAAAGCTTCAATTTTTTTCCTTTAAGAAAATCAAATGCGACATGGCATGGCACATGGGATTATTATTTATTTACTGCTGAGATTATTTATGTCTGCGTGCACGATTTTATGTCTGAAATATTTAATAAGATGATGGTTCTATCCAAGTAGCGTGACTATGCAGTAAATAAACAGGCGTACATAAAAGCAAGTATGTAAAATGAATTTGCAAAAATTACTTAAGAATCCAATTACTTATCCAATTTGTATTTAAATCTTATTTTTATTTATCTCGATTTTAAAAGTACAGATCATATACAACAAGAGCTGAAACTAGAGACAAGATACTTCATTTTATTTTGTTTCAGATTACTTCAATTTTTTGCAGAAAATTAATAAGATTTAGAAAATACAGTCCAATTATTAGAATGGGAACGTGGAGCCATCAAATTCTCAGAAATTAAAAATGCTTAATTTGCCTACACTAAATCTATACAAAACATTGGAAAAAAATGTTGTTCGTTTCATCATCAGTACAAAAAGCTTTACATTCACGTGCTATACAAAACATTTCAGCGGCCTTCATTTCATGGTTTTAAATCGTAATAATAATTAAGTTCAACAAAAAACATCAAACAAAAACTGTACGATATTCAAGTCACTTTTGACTTACACATTTAATTACAATACTACATCATATTTTTGAGATAAAATGGAAAAACGAAAGTTTGAAAACCCTAAAAACATAAACGTGTACACAGATTAAAATTGACTCATAATAGTCAAGAGCATTGCATCTTTTTTTACAAGGAGTGTGGTGGATGTGGTATCTTTGTACCAACATCGCGTAACAATAATCAGTTTTTTGGAGGATTTTCTAATTTTTCCTTAAGTTAAAATTATACTGATATTATTTTTATCAATTATTCTTCTTCTTCTTTCCCACAGGTTTAGTTTCTGGTACTGGCTCAGCCGCCTTTCGCTTACCCTTTGGAGTATCTTGCTGTTTTCCAGCTTGCTTTTGTTTCTTCTTGTCCGCCTTCTCCTTTTCTTCCAGCTCTTGGTTCTCTCTTTCAATTAGGGTGATAAGGGTATTGCATCGTCGTTGTAACTCCATTGCAGTTCGGGATTTTATAAACCAGTCAAATCTAAACTGTGGCGCAGCTCTACACACACAAGGAAATAATCACAAAAATATATCATTTTCATTGCGTCAAAGAATAATTGACAACGTTTAATTTTATTACAAAGTTATGCTCATGACTATAATAATTGCTTTGTTTACCTCACAGCAATCCTCAGCTCGTCATACACGTTTTCCTTGTCAAAACCCAATTTATGAAGCATGCAAACCAAAAAGCGATCCTCCTCCTCGGTATAATTTTTTCCTTTGTTTGTGCCGTACGCAATACGCAGCTGGTGGAATGGAGCTCGGTACCGTTGCATTTTACAATCCAAGGCTTTCTTAATACTGGAACGTTTTTGAATCTTGCCTTCACCCCTTTCCACTTGGGCTAATATTCTTTCAATGTCTTGAAGCTCATGACAGCGTTCCCAAAATACGGCGCTGTACTCTATTACTTCTTCAGGTGACTTGCCTTCTACCTCCTTTGCAATATTTTCGATATCATCACGTCCGTACTTTTCACTGGCCTTGATGAACTGGTTGAAGTCTCGCTTTGTCCAATTTGTGAAACCCTACATTACAATTTTACAATAAAATTCAATTAATGTACTTAATGATCGACCAAATAAAAGAGCTTTGCTTATCGAATTCATACAAATTTTACCCTAGCCAAAAGGTTATCCCTTTCAGTCAACTCTTCTTCAGAAAGCGGCTTCGCTTCATCAATCCTCTTCTGCTCTTCCTTTTGAACTTTGCCCGCATCCGTTCCCAAATCCGGATTCCTTGGAACTTTGTATCCCATACTTTTTCTGTAGAAAAATATTTCCTGATCCAACAGCTCAAACAACCTTGGTGGGAAAAACTGGAAGTCTTGTACAACCGGAAGTTTGGGAGGTCTTGGAGCCTTTGGAGCTTTGGGCTCAGAAACACGAAGAGCTTCACGGAAATATGCATCAACTGCATAGTTAGCCTTTCTTTCACGCTTCGGTGGCTCAATCCAATGGCCAATAAATGTTTTCTTCTTATCTCTGTAATCCTCTCCCTCAAATTTGTACACAGACTCAGTTGGTGCGTCCAAAGTGAAATTTCTCAGGGATGATTCTCCAAGCTGAGCCAACTTTTGATTAAGTTCCTCTGTCCTCACTTCTCCCTTTTTCAAAATTTCGTCAATGTCCTCATCAGTGATATCGCTGTCCTTTGTAGCAAACACTTGGTCAGCTCCAAAACGGATCATGTTCAACATGTCATCCTTATTCAAAGCGTTTGTCTTGTTGTCAACCAAACGTCCTTGTTGAATAACCAACTTGTCAAGACGCAACTTGACTTCAGCTCTCTCCACAATTTTTTCTTCTACGGTGCTTTCCGTTATAAATCTGAATACTCTCACTTGCTTAGTTTGACCGATACGATGGGCACGATCCATAGCTTGTAAATCCATCTGAGGATTCCAATCAGAGTCAAGGAGGATAACAACATCAGCAGTGGCCAAGTTAATACCAAGACCTCCAGCACGAGTGGACAACATGAAAAGGAACTTTTTACTGCCGGGCTCATTGTACTCGTTAATTTGAACTTGACGATCTTCATGGGGCGTTTGACCATCCAGACGGCAGTAATGAAAGCCTTTCCATAAGCTGTAATCTTCCAGAATGTCCAGCATTCTTGTCATCTGACTGAAAACGAGAACTCGAGAGCCTTGATCCTGCAGTTTGGGGAGAAGCTTGTCCAAGATTGACATTTTTCCACTGTTGAACACAATATGTGTGTCGGTAGTGTAGGGTGGACTGTAAAAATATAAAAATCCATTTAAAAATTAGTACAAAGAATTTATAAGTATGATATGAGCATTTAAAGAATTTGTGCGGTGTGAATTTTTACCCGGGTTCAGCTCCATCAAAAAGATAAGGGTGATTGCAGCATTTTCTCAACTGCATCAAAATGTTTTGCAATCTCATTTTCTCCACTTTCCCAGCGCCATTAACAATGTCAATGTCCTTCATGAGTATCTTCGTGTACCATTCTCTCTGCATCTTGCTCAGTCCCACGTACACCTTCACTTCTTTCTTGGGCTTCAACCTTTTCTCCACCTCGGACTTCAATCTTCTCAACAGGAATGGTCGGAGTATAGCATGCAGTCTTTCCACTAAAGTGTTGTCCCCCAAACAGTTATTAGTATTAAACCAATCATCAAAGTCTTCCGAAGAGTTGAAGACATCCGGTAACAAAAAGTTAAGAAGGGCCCACAATTCGTGAAGATTATTTTGCAGTGGAGTTCCCGTAATCAAAAGCCTGTTGCTGCTTTTAAACTCTCGAACAATCTCGGACAACTTTGATTTCTCATTTTTTATCCTGTGAGCCTCATCAATGACGATGTACCTCCACTGGAACTTTTTGAAGACAGCTTTTTCCTTGATAACCATTTCATAAGATGTAACACAAACATCCCACTCTCCAGGCATCATAACATCCCGAATAAATACATTTCTACTTTCAGCGTCACCAATCAGGCACACAGCACGGAGGGTTGGACACCACCGTTTAAACTCATTCATCCAGTTGGCCAACGTGGATTTTGGAACAATGACAAGATGTGGTCCCATAATACTTCTGTAGTGCTTCATATAGCCAAGCAATGAGATCGTCTGGAGAGTTTTTCCGAGACCCATCTCATCAGCCAAAATTCCATTGATTGAGTTTTCATACAAGGAGATCATCCAGTTCAAACCACGAACTTGGTAGTCCCTCATTTCACCTTTGATATAATGAGGACTCTCATCAAAGCTTATAATTACTTTGGATGCCACCGTCACATCAGTCAACAACTCTTCATCTTCCTCCTGTTCCGTCATCCGATGAC
>JAQFXM010004496.1:0-17013 GCA_034693345.1 Entomobrya multifasciata | reverse complement strand
ATATACGACTGGAATGTAATTTGGTCTTGTTTTATGCTAGTTATGTGCTTTGACAGTTTGATTAGCTTACTGTAGAGGGTTATTGTTACAATAACAGACTGTATTGACTGAAGCGTTGTAACACTGGATGAAAATAAATTTCAATTACAGTTATTAAATTTGGGAGATTGACGCTAAACCACTAAATAAAAGTTACATACCTTTGGAAAAGTGTAGAGGTATACTGTGCTTAAACGTAATTACAAATAATAAGTGCAACTGTTAGATTGTTAAACATACACCATTCATTTCCTACTCAGCTGATTTGTCAAAAAAAACACTAAGACCAGGAAATAATGCTAGAAGGTGATCCATATTTAAGTTACAACAATAATACATTTCACTACAATAAACTTTTCATAAGGCATGTTTCCTACGAGACTACAATTAAATTAACGATTTTTCACATAATATTTTTATTTCCGACAAGACTGTAGTATTTACTATGCTACAGACTACTGGTAGTTGAAAACAATTAACTAACGACCACAAATCACTATTTATAATATATTATGTATATTTTAATTTTATCAATATTGTCTGTAGATGGAAATGTCTAACTAAGTATTTTGCAATAAGGAAATGTAAAAAAATACATTTTAAAACCATTAATCTTTATAAGAAATTGCTCATGATAAGTGAAAAAAATAAAGCAAAGTTTTCCATACACGCAACGTCAATTAACGTAAAATATTTATTTATTGTAACAAGTACATTTAAACGGCTTCTATAGTTCTTTAGTATGGGTTTTCAAATTCGTTTTTTCACCGAATACATTCCCAAATGTTGTTCACATGGCTTTTTCTCAAAATGCGCAAGGTGGTGATTGGTCAGATACCGCTTGGACACAGACGTCTTGTTGCAAAACACATAGAGATGGTTCTAGCTTTTGAATGAAATTTTTTGACGATGATCTGGTCTTAAAAATGATATTTTATTTACTAATGGAACGCTGAAACCATTATGCAGCCAAAATGTAATCATGTCATATTTCATGTTGTCGCAGGCTCAGCTTTTAAAAAATTATTTCTTGCAATGACTGCACGAGAAAAGTTTCTCGACAGTGAGATTTAAGGCGATCTCGCAAATCACTGTCTCGTACAAACGTATGTTCACACAAATACCAAAAGTGTGGTTTCTCATTAATACATATGTCTTTGATAAGGAATGTTAAAATCCTTTTTGTTGCTGAAATCTTTGCCACAAAAAGAGCATGATGGCTCGCTCAAAAATATGTGCTATTCAATAATGCTTAATTATTGGATCTGTTAGGATAAAGTGCTATCTCTACAAAGTAGTCCTGCTCAAATAAAACGTGTCACTAATTTGTACAATTGTACGCCTTGTCGTGCACAATAAACATGTTGGCCAATTACGAACTATGAAGAAAGCGCGTCTACTAGAATAAATTAGAACCATAGGTTTTTTGGTTTAATTTGTGCATTAAAACTTATTTTTATAAATACTTCTTACGAATTTTAATTTTAATTTCTCATGCATTATTTCTGTCACAAACGTTTGCCCGTTTTATTCAAAAACGTTTATTTAAATGTGTAATATGACTGGAACACAACACTATGTAATTTGGAGTTTGTGTAAAGGCTCATTGTTTAAATAAATAATAAATAACTGACTGGAATTTACAAATCAATGTATTCAATGAGTTAATTCTTAAATTTATTTACTTAATCAAATAGAGTAAAACAACGTTTAAAGTCTTCTTCAAAGTGTTCTTCAAATGTAATTTTTACAGATGGAACAAATTATTATTTTTACAATCATACGCATAATTGGGCATGTAGTTTACAATATTAATATCTTAAAATATCATTTTAAATTTTGGGATTATCTGCAAAAGTTTACTTATTTTTTACACCAGGTCGCCTTTACTATCAAACACTTCAATTTAAAATTAGATTTTACTGTGGTTATTAGAGCATTACAGACAATGTAACCAAAATTCAAACTTCAAAAGTATTTTTAGTTCACGACCCTTCAAAAAAATACATGTAAAATGTAATCGGATAACAACTAAAACTTATTTTTTTAAACAAACAAATAATATTATTCAATAAAAATATTATACAAATTACTGTAAATTACTATAAATTAAATTATTATACAAATATACTATAATATAAACATGTCGAAGCCATTAAAAACAAAACAGGCTTACTTTTTAAATAAATTTATAATTTGAATTGGAATAAAATGTACCTTCTTAGAGGATAAGCTTATGTGAGCGAGTTGTATTCAAACTATAATTTTGGTTTGTGGACGACCATATGAGTTCGCAATGCGCTCTGGTGTCCAAATGCAACGAAACACTTTGGACACTTGAAGGGCCTTTCTCCAGTATGAACTCTCGTGTGTCGTGCCAAATCACTTGCATTTCGGAACAGATTCTCACACAAGTTACAAATGTGATTTTTAATTGGATGATGGACCAATTTAACATGTGCCTTCAAGTTTTCCCGAGCGGTAAAAGCTTTCTCACATAAATCACATTCGAAAGGTTTCAAACCATTGTGAAATGCCGTGTGCTTTATCAAGGCAACCTCACTAACAAATTGCTTCTGGCATATTTGGCAGCTGTGCCGCTCAGAACTGTGTTTATTTTCGTGGCGCTGTAGATTACCTTTAGTGGCAAATGACATCTTGCAAACCTGACAGCGGTAGAGCTTCTCTCCAGTATGTCCTTGAATGTGCCTTTTGAGAGCTGAACCTGATCCGAGAAACTGAGAACACAAGCTGCACTTGAATGGTGTTGAGGTTTGGTGTGTATTTAGGTGAAGTTTAAGATGTGTTTTTTGTGTAAATCTCTTTTCACATTGGTCGCATTCAAATGGTTTCACCCCAGCGTGCAATAATTCATGAGAATTCAGATATTGTCTATGAGAAAATGATTTAGAACAGTGTCGACACGAAAATGGTTTCTCACTATTATGCAATCTTATGTGTCTTTTTAACTCGACATTAGTTGTAAAAGCCCATGTGCACAGGTTACAAAAGTAGGGTTTCTCATTAATATGCCTTTGGTAGTGAGAGTTAAGTTCCGTTGAGCTACTACACGAAGTGTTACAAAATATGCACTGGTAAATTCCAAGATGGCAATTCCTATGCGATTGTAAAGTTTTACTTGAACCAAGCACTTTCTGACATATATTGCACTTAAAATTCAAGGCCTTCATTTTAGTAAAAAAATTGAAGTTTCTTTAGGGGAAAATCATCAAGGAAAAACTTTGTTACGCACTGAACTGTCAAACCGTCAAATAATATTTTCAGCCCAGAGAGTGATATAAGACACTACGGTTTTTTAATTGATTCAACTTGTAACAAGTAAACGCTTCACGCGATTAAATGAGAGGTCTTTTTTAAACTTTCATTTGTTGAAATGCGATTTTATTCCAAACAAATATTGAGAAGAGTACACAAAACAAACGTCGTACAAAAAGATGTGTTGAGTTACTGGTTCGACCTAAAGGAAGACATAGAGTAACAAACACCCAGAGAACCAAGTGGAATTGATGCGTATGAATATTTAATCTTTAAGATGCATACAGCATACTCACACACACCAATTGAACTAATATAAGGAATTGAAACCAAAATGTGCATATAACTGTGTTAAGGGGCTAACTACATTCTAAATAATGTAACTATATTACTGAAACTGTGTTATTTTTTGTATAATTAATTCGTCTTCTTTTTCAAATAACCACTATCAATGTTTTAGCAGAGACACATGTCAAACTTGTGTAAGTTCTAAGACCTTATTTTTTTGTAATTTGCAACCAAGCAGCAGATAAAAACTTTTAACTTGAATAGTTACGTGGGCTATTGAAAAACAAATGCCACTTAAGACAACGGCTTTTATACTTGAGTGTTGATGGGATGCTTTTTGAATTCAGATGTTAAAATATGAGGTTAAGACAAAGTACTTTTTCTGTGTTCACGGCCTTATTAAGACAACTATATGCAAAAATGAATGCATTTATTATGTACAACTTTCATCGTGTAAATGACTGTACATACATGAACTACTTCGCATGCATTTAAAAATAAGTATTGCTGGTATGCAACGGTACGAAAGTTAAGCCCTTGTGTTACAATATGCTATTGATTTGTTAAACGAAGATTTAAACGAGCACGTCGTCATGTTGGCCAAACATCAGTACTTTTAGTAAAACTAGCCATATTCAAACAAGTTTAAGGCTCGTATGCCTTTTATTGAGTACCTAAAGCTAGACAAAGTTGCCTTAACGTGTGAAGGTATGCCCGTACTCTCATACTGAGCACCAAAATTAGAGAATTTTTTCGTTGTCCAGCAATTAATTTATCAATTATTTGGCAAATTATAAATTTGAACTTGGGACTGTTATTATTCATGCTTCTGTGATTCTTTTGGTATACGTCTCAAGTCTGTACGACTGATAGTTTAGCCTAGACATAGATTTGTAGCCATCATTCCATCGCCATTTACTTTGTGTGTTAAATTTTAAATTTGAGTAAACTTTAAAGTAGTCTCTAGGATAAACCAATTGATTAAAATGGTCAAACTTTTCGATTTTGTGATCATTATGCAAGTGTTAATAGAAGTCCAATTTTTGTTTTGTGTTTTAAGCACCATAAAGTAGGGTAAATTCATCTTTAAAATAGTATACATGGTTGCAGTTTTTTGGGCAAGACCACTGCTAGATTGAAGCTAGCTTTGCAGCAAACAAAGTATACTTGCTTGCTGCATGAATGAATTTTATTCACAATTTCACTTGTAAAGATACCCTTTACGCCTATAATTTGAGAAAAGGAACAAATAACATTAAACAATGTTAAAAATTTGCATTCAAGTGATTGAAAAAAGATAAGCCTACAGAAACTAGTTATTTATACTACATAGTATTAAGACGGTGAGTATGTATTAGCCTACTTTTTAGGTAGTTATATTATTGCTTAAAGCAAGATTAAGAGCAAAACACCCGCATTAAACCTAGTAGAATTGATGTGCATTAACATTTTAAACCTCCACAATATCTATCTTTAAAACTAGCAAATTATTTGTGTTAATATCTGGTTATATTTGGATTATGAATTGGTGTTTGGAAATGTTTTGGAAAGTAATATACAAACGTTTTCTGGGCTCCATGAAAAATAGAAATTTGGACGTCGCATCCAAACAGCGGAATAAAAATTCTTACTAGAGCATTTATTTCGACTCAACAAAAAGAAATGCAACTTAAGGTTAGGGCTTCCTTGGACCAAGATAGAATGCCAGCATTTTAATACATACGCAAAAAGGTCCTTTGACTGTTATGTAGACATATGCTATGGTGAGTACAAGCATAAATGTCTTCTAATTGCAGATTAACTGATGAATAAGCAGAACAACTCATGCATAGTGTATGTACATTCCTAGTTCATTCTACGGTTTTTCTGTTCGTACCAAAAGGATCTTACATCAAACCATATGTAATTCGATACTTGTTTCTCTTTGCTTTTCATTACAAAAAGTATACGCTGTCAGGTAAGGCAACTATCAACACTTACGATAGATAAGTAAGCTTTGTTAAACTGTCCACTCGATACGACTAATTTAATGTGGCATGACCTGTAGTAAATATTTGAACTGATTCTTACAAACAAGTAATCAAAAATATATTTTAGAATAACTTTATTTTTTCACTTGTAAAAAAGTAAATGTATTAATAAATATGTAATTATAAGTAAATATAATTAAAGTGTTGATATAATTGAAACGTAATCAGTAATCATGCAAATTTCCATCAACAACTAAACGCATGATGAAAACAATATCGCAAAACGTTGCGCAAACAAAATATCTTAGACTCTAAGCATTTACTAAAACAAAATTTAAATGAAAATATTATAATATAAAAAGTATTCCAACTCCAAATCAATGCAAGTCTTCATGAAAAGTCTAGCGGTGACACTACTAAAGTCATTTTGAGCACACAATTTGTCTCTATATTGAGTTGACATGTGTCTCCCTATATGGTAACCTAACGCTCAAACCTTTTTGGGTTAATGTCGCCGTTCATGTGAAATCAAGCTGGATCTTTCGTTGAAGGCTTTTTACAGAGTTTGCATTTATGCAACTTTTCACCTGTATGCGCTCTTATGTGTCTGTTTAAATGTGAACTATGAGCAAATTTTCGATCACATAATTTACACTTGTGGTTTTTTAACTTCAAATGAACACTTATTTGATGACTTCGTAAACCATCTTTCTGTTTAAACGATTTTTCACACTGTTGGCACTTGTGAGATTTCAAATCACTATGTATAGCGGCGTGCGTTTTTAGATCTCGGTTAGCCAAAAAATTTTTACCACACGTTTCACACTCAAAGGGTTTGTAACCTTCGTGATTTCTTTTATGAACCAGTAAATTACTAGTATTAGCGAATTCAACTCCACAGGTGGTACAGCTATATGGTTTTTCTCCTGTGTGTGTATGGATATGATGCGTTAAAGAATTTTTGTTTAAGAAGTATTTCCTACAAAAGTAGCATTGAAATGGTGTCTCCAGCTGATGGCTTTTCAAATGGCCATTCAGAATTCCTCTAGTAGTATATCGTTTGCTGCACTGCCCACATTGGTAGGGCTTCATCCCTTTGTGCAAGTTTTCATGCATTACAAGAGTCTGACTTCGTGTGAAAGATTTATTGCAAATCTTGCACTTAAATGGCTTCTCTCCGGTATGGGATTTCGTATGCGTAATAAGGTTCGTCTTCTGGGCAAATTGATTTCCACATATTTTGCAGATGTACGGCTTTTCATCTATATGACCAAAATAGTGGCTACTGATTTCATTAGTCAGATTATTCTTGGATATGAAGTGCTTGTTGCAAAAGACGCGATGGAAATTTGATGGCTTCGTATTTTGACAATTAGAACATTCAAATAGTTTTGCTGCCATTGTCTCAACTATTCTCTTCACTTACAAAAATCAAAATAACACTTAAATAATAACGTTTTCCTGCGAAACTACGAGTGCTAATGAAAACTAAAATGTGGTTAGATTGTAAATTAAAATTCTGTGCAGCTTAATTTATAACTTATCATGTTTAATAAAATATCTATTCTGGCGTGTGAAATGAACTAAATAGTATATCTAACTAATGAATTCAACTTTGGCTCTTAGAAAAACCTCCCTGTTTATTTACATGTTTATGGATACTTGTGTTAAATGTGCTTGAAAAATTGTGTTAGATACAATGTGTTGTATAGTTTAACTGTTGAAGCTTTACAAAATAATGCACGCTACCCAATTCCAGTATTGTGCTGATGTACCTTACATTAAATATTACAGGTAGTTCATACAACTACGTGTTTTGGTTATAGAAAATATGTATGTACGTTCGTAATCCCGAATATCTTACCAACTGGTTGATATTAGACTGATTATGCTTCAAATAAGATTGCGATATTATCATGCAGAGCAGCTACATAACACTGATGGGATAAGTGGAAATGATCACATACATGTTGTCCTTTGTCGCATTTGCTTTCTTAAGCCCTCGAAACGTTTGCGTGTTACTTAGTGTGCATTAATTCTACAAGGAATTAACTATTGAAAACACATGGTTATAAATACTCTTCCACACGAAACTCTGGTTGGAAAATACGGTTGCCTCAGTCCAAGATTAGAAGGTGAACATAAAAGTAAACAATTCTACTAAACATACAATTCGATAGTTTCCAAATAAATTCTAAATCATCACGTACACCAAACATTGATATGTATTTTAAATATAAACAAGCCTATTTATATATACGTTACCACATTCAACACGTTTTATCAATACAAGTAGTTATGCATATTTCAATTTTTGGTTTACCTACGACATCATTTGCCCATAAATTTAAACAATTTTGATCTAAAAACTTTTTGAAACCCAGAAAGCCGAAACGATCTCAATATGTTGTTAACGATCACTGATAGTCATTGCTTACAATTACTTTCAACTTTGAATGTTTCCTTACTTATGCAGTTTTATTATTCATTTCTCGTACGTAATATTAAGTTGTTTTTTTGAATATTAAAAGAGTTTAGGTTAGGTTTTATGCTGACGCTCACTTAAAACTGATGATAATGTTTTTAAATGAATGATGTTTTTGCGCTTTGCTATAATTTGGGCTTTGAGTACAACATTTTGTTGATGCGAAAAGAGTTCTTAAAACTTTAAGATGTGTATGCTTATTTAACTAAATTGAAGCCTGGTACAAAAGTTTATTTATTGAACACATCAATTTGTGGTAATATTAGTATGAAGTATTTCTAACATATTTATCACACGGATGACATTGTGTTTGCTGGCAAACAAGACTGAACTTATTTAATACTTCATTTACATCAAAAATAGTTTAAAAACATAATTAATTATCCACTATAAATTACTTAACTGATCAAATATTATTTGTGTATACATAAGTAACTAGAGAAATACTACACTATTTCATTGTGACATAAAACCTTGATCAAAGTAGATTCACCTTTTTACAAAATAAATTTTACTATTAACATTTGGTAGCATAAACGTTTGCGGGAACTTGGATTTCTTTGTTTTACTGATGATTGAATAAAAAAACATTTCGGACTTTAATTAACATTAGATTTAAGATAAGTTGTATGTATTTGCAATTCAACAAAAAGGTTCGTGCAGGATTTGGTTGGTTAAATTAAAAAGGTCTGTGAAATGATATGCTAGATAAAAATATTACAATTTTTGCTTTGGAATTAAGTAAATTGTAATTCAAATATTTTCATTATTACGATTTACGTAGTTTAAAGAAATAGTTTCAGCCATATTTTACAAACCAAAATTTTACACGTATTCTAGAAATTAGTTTATTTAAACTTGCATAGTGTTCACTTATTGTGGACAGCCGAATGGCGTGATAATGCACTGTTGTGTCCGAACGCTGCTTCACAAATTTGACACTTAAAAGGTTTCTCACCTGTATGAACTCTCATATGTCGCACTATCAACGAGTTTGAAGAAAATCGTTTGTCACATATATTGCAAACATGGTCTTTAATTTTATGATGCACATTTTTAGTGTGGACTTTCAACCTATTTTGCAAAGTGAAAGCTTTCCCACATAATTCACAAGCAAAGGGTTTTAAACCACTGTGAGTTGTCGTGTGACACTTCAATTCGTTTTTTGTGAGAAACTTCTTGTGGCATATTTGACAGCTTAACTGTTTGTTAGATGTGTGTCGAATTTGATGTTGGTTTCGGTTACCAATTCGAGCGAATGCTTTGTCACAAACCAGGCAGCGGTAGGGTTTCTCTCCAGTATGGCCTTGAATGTGCTGTTTTAGATTGAAAGCAGACTTAAGTAACAGAGGACATAAGGTGCACTTGAACAACTTACTCGTTTGATGCGTGCTCATGTGTTTTACTAAATTATCTTTATATATAAACTCTTTACCACATTTATGGCACTCGAATTGTTTTATTTCAACATGCACCATTTCATGTCTTCTCAGATAAGATTTAAGGGAGAATGATGCGTGGCAGTGTCCACACGAGAAGGGTTTTTCATCACTGTGGGATTTTAGGTGACGTCTCCAATTACTAATAGATGCAAACGAAGTTGTGCACAAGTCACAAAAGTGTGGTTTCTCATGAATATGTGTAAGGTAGTGACCATACAGATCATTTTTATTGCCAGAAGTTTTGTGGCAAAATATGCATTCGTAAAAACCAAGGTGAGCATTGTTGTGTGTGGTTAAATTCCCTTTTGAAATAAACACCTTGTTACAAATTTCACATTTATAGTTCCCAGGCGCCATACTTTTATTTAACCAATTAACTGGATACTTGCACAAATAAAAACAAGCTTGTCTTTGTACTCGCTGCTTGAACAACACTTTTTCATGAATGAACTTTTAATACTTCAAGTATTCTTTCTGTTTTAGATTACTAAGGTTTCGTTAAAATAAACAGTTCTTGAAGTCATAATTTCAGCTTGGCCAATCGATGTGTGAGAATCTATTTCGGTTTTACATAGTTGACTGCAGAAAAAAGAAGAATACTATCCAGAATGGTGAATAAGAAATAAATAACTGGGTTTCAAGCCGAGGGAAACGATTGTCCTTTTTGTCAAGAGGTACACAGATTTGTAAAATGTAGGTATATATGTATCGATATATGCAACATAATATCCAAGTGAGTTCTATTGTGCGCGTATGCTTTTTTAATGAGGATTCCTTATATAAATCCCTTGTGTGTACAAATTTCCCGATATTCATGACCAGCATTTTTCAGCAAACAGACACGTAAACTGTAAAACTGTTGAGCATATTTAGTTTTTATTGAAAAGTACCTTAAATATTGGTCATAGGGAAGATTTACAAAATTATACAGAAAAATGACGTTTTAGTCAAATTTAAGTATTCAACAAATGTTTTGGACTAATAGCATTTTTGGCCGATTCACATGATGGGCGAATGTAATTTTGATCAATTTCACTTGGGATGATTTCGACCATTGGGTAATTCACTTGTTCTTTAAACTATGGTTTCAATAGTCCCACTAGAAGAATATGAAATATAATTTGATAGTAAATGTTTGCGTTACTTTATTCACTAATCCAGGATGAAATAGTTAAAGCATTGGTACATCAGTTATGTGACTGAGAAATTTTGTCATACAACTTGACTTGTGATTTCTGAACCTTAGTAACCTTTAAAATATGAAGTAACGTGGAGAGATGGCTTAGCGTAGTACTTTTCACAATCAGATATAACGCAAACGTGTTACGAACTATCCGAATATGGTGCTTTTTTGCATGCATTGTCGTTTTATTATAAACAAATTCAACAATGTAAGCATATATTATGCACGGCTTTCATCGTATCCACGATCGTACATACATTTATGATTTAGCATGAGTTTTTCAAAATATACAGCACTGCAATTGTAAAACAAGGTATATCAGCTCTGTACATGTGGTGTATGTTACATATCGGTCAAGAACTAGCAGCCTTTAAAAATTCCACATGCATAAAGGGTAAGCCAAGTACTCCAAAATGGTCTGAACGCAGGTTTTGACAAACACGTCGTCACGTACACCAAATATCATTAGATTTTATTACAAGTAGCCAAACTTAAACATGCATGATTAAAAATAGAACTATTCAAATGAATTGTATTACAGGAATTACTAAACGAACTCTTTTTGTATATGTAGTAATAAATGAATATGTTAAGCTAAGCATTCGCAAGTATTTTTCTCGTCTACTGAAACGCGATTGGAGAATATTGGAATATTTGATATTTAACATGTATATGATGTATTATATTCTATGAATTTAACATATATTATGTGCCAATGAACAATGTAACGAAGTAAATAATAATAAAATAAGATTGGGTTCATCAATAAACTCTCGATATTTTGCCAATATTTTTATGTTGTTCAACTATTTGGCACATAAACAACTTTATGCCATATTGGCTTACCAGGATTTTTAATTACAATTAGTTTATTAAGATTTTCTCGCAGTTGCAATATTCTGTATATATATACAAAAAATCGTATCATTACGGTAGCGGCCGTCCAGAATAAAGTAAATATTTAATCAACTCTTATATTACAATTATTATGTACAAAAAAATCGCAAGTAAAGCGCGTCACCAACAAGACATAATTTAACAGAAATGTAATCTAGTGTTTTTAGGCCAATTTAGCTAACTATTCAAATAACTAAGCACTAGAAGAGGGAAGGTTTAGTACAAAGAGAAGTTTCTCAAACATATTTTCTACTGTATTTTGATATGGATATTTTACATTGTTAACGACAATCCATGCTAACTAGTTGAAAACTATGGATACGATTGAGACCTTTAGAGCTCAAGTGTGGTTAGGAAGCTGTTTTCTAAAGTTGGTATAGCTTTTTCATATAACGTATGTTTTTGAATCGTTATGTTCATATGTAATATGAATATTCATGAATGTACATTGAAAATTATTCTATGAGAACGAGATTTTAAGGCAATAAATACGCTGACTGATGATTAATGAACACAATTTCACAAGTGATTGGAACGCTTTGTCGCAGATAAAATTTTGACTTTGCAAAATTATGATAGCTTATTATTTCAAACTAAGTTACATTACAAGACTTTGCGAACACCAATTAGTTGTAGTATTATAAACTATTTTTCACACATTTGTACATACAGAGAGCTTTGCTTTCCTTGAAAACGCGACTGAACTTAAGGAACACTTCGTGTTCTTTATTTACAATACTTTGAAAATTTAGTAATGGTCTATCGTAAAAGATTAAAATCGTAGTTGGTTTTTGATCCTTAATTGTTCGAATGTTTAATCAAAATTGCTTGAAAATACGTATTAGGATTGCCAACAATTCACCAAACAAAATTTAATTGCACACAAGTGTCGTAGCAATATTTTAGAAAGCAAGACATTTAGCAATTTTATACAAAGCACACTTCTAGTTCACTACAAATGCATTTGTTCATGTAAACTTAGACTGTGGTTTTCCTTGAACCCTTTAGAGCAGATCTTACACTTGTAAGGCTTTTCTCCAGTATGGGTTCTCAGATGTCTGTCCAAATGTGATTTTGTTGCTACGGTTTTCCCGCACAAATTATATTTGTAGTTTTTTATCTTCAGGTGAACATTTCTTTCATGCCTTTGCAAGTCTGCATTCCGCTTAAATGACGTACCACATTTCCTGCAATTGTATGGTTTCACGTCACTATGAACAGAACTGTGTCGCTTCAGATCTCGATTAGTCAAAAAATTCTTTTTACATGTTTGGCATTCATATGGTTTATAGCCTTCATGAACCTTTATGTGAGCCCGAAGATTGCCCTCAATCGCAAATTCAATACCACAAGTCAAACAGCTGTATGGCTTTTCTCCTGTATGTGTGCGCATGTGGTCTGTTAGATTATATGTGGACAAAAGTCTTTTTTTACAGAACAAACATTTGAATGGTTTTCCCATTTGATGGATTTTCATGTGGTAATTAAAATTACTTCTGGTCACAAAGCGCATCGGGCACTGGTGGCATTTGAAGGGTTTGATTCCACGGTGCCATTTTTGATGCATTTCAAAACCCTGCTTTCGTGTGAAAGATTTAGTGCAAATGTTACACCTAAAAGGCTTCTCTCCGGTATGTGATTTGGTGTGGGTCGTCAAGTTTGATTGCTGGCTAAATGTGTTCCCACATATTTTACAAATATATGGATTTTCCTGAATGTGTGCCAGATAGTGACTGGTCAAGCAAAGCCTGGATTCAAATAGCTTGTTGCAAAAGACGCAATTACGATTCCAGGCTCTTAGATGAACTTCATTGTGCCTTTTCAGCTCACTTGGTCTAAGGTAGCACTTTCGACAAATAGAACACTGATACATTCTTGAAGCCATGGCGTCGTCATGGACGAGACTATGTAAAATCAAACTTGACTTTTCAGTAAAAGATTTAGTGCAATGCATGCAAGAAAAAGGTTTTTCGCCGGTATGCGAAAGTAGGTGACGTCTTAAATCACTGTCGCGCACAAACGAACTTTTGCACAATTCACAAAAGGATGTCTTCTCTTTTACATGCCTTTGATAGTGAGTCTCCAGATATGTTGGGTTACCAAATGTTTTGTCACAGAATATGCACTGAGTACTTCTGAAATGAAGTTTACTGTGTGTTTGTAAGCCTAGTTTCGAAATAAATACCTTTTTACAAACACCGCATTCAAAATATTTGTTTGCCATTTTCGGTTATTTCAAATATAACGTGTCAATTTTTTAATGTAAACTTGACGAATTTAAAGCTAAATAAAATATTTAGGCATTATAACTTTTACTTATCTTCCTTAGAAGCAGATAAAATAATAGGGAAACAATCTTTAAAAAAGGGAAATGCTCCAAAGAATATTTTCTTGACGACAGCTAAACTGGAATACATCATATTTATCTGAGAAAACGCATAAAAGTAATGCACACATACGACTTTCGGGGACAAATACACACAATGGCAAAATGCATGACAAAGACTCCTTTAGATGCTTGTTTACTAGAACTATGATCACTATGTGAAGCAATTATTTCACATGAAAGAACTGGTCTGCGTGTATGCATTTTATATTGAAAGCTGGAATCCAACGCACGCAGTTTATCATACCAGCTGAACATCATACGTACTAGGAAAAGTAACACGTTTATACCTTAAAGCACGACTTGGTCCGAGGTACCCTACGTTCATTCGTATAGGAAAATATGAACGTATGTTGAATATGTTACTTATTGTATTAGTGCTGCCTACGTATGAAGGTAAGCTTGCAATCATGCTAGGCACAACATGTAGGCCACATCACAACTTACGATCAAAATTTGAAAACATGCTTAACTTAAATGTTATGATTGGTCTTTCAAATGCAGCAAATGTATAAATGTGTGTTATATTAAGTACTTTAAGGACAATGATTGCCTGAATACATTTTTATGAGCGCAATGATTTTAGCTTTCTTGATGTCATGAGTCATTAAATGTGGACAACGAACAGTATCCTGTTCACATTGAGCAAAAGAAGTCGCGGAATGGTAGCCACTTCAGAGTGTAGAGAAATGATATACCCAAAACCCATATGGAGTTTGCTTTTAATGGTTATCAATAATCTTGATTCAAAAATGCATAATGCCCATGTCAAATTAAAACGTATTTGGTTGCATTTCAACCACCTTTACTAGTTATTAAAAACTTGCATATCTTAAATAGTGGCAAGCATAAAGCTCTTTTCTTTATGTGTTGTGCGCCCCGCCCAAATGTCTTGGTTTTTGTGGTGGTGAAATGAACACCTATCAACTAAAGATGAGGTATTGGCCTGGTTCAGTAAAAAAATGACTCAGTTTGTTCAAACCAAAGTGATATATTCTATTGCAATGAAATCATAGACAAAAAGAACAATGTCAAGTATTTTTAAGTCAAAGAGGTAAAACGAAAAAAGAATAGAAATTAAAACATTTTTTTCTCCATTATGATCACTGGTAATATATTACAACATAAACTTGTATGAACTATAGTTGGTCACTTTATTAAATCATCATAGACTCACTCAACGCTTACGACTACATTCCTTACGTTTTCTTACGGAAACAGTTTGAAACTCGGTTACACAGACACTGCCATGCTATGATAGCAACAATATGTGCTTGCAGAAACATCCATAGAGTTATTAGTGTACTTACTTTATTATCTAATATTTACATGTGCTGTCGCCTAAATTGCACGTCAATAAGAATCACTGCATTGTTTGAATTAGCATTCAATACTAAAGTCACACTGAAATTTTAAGAAAAAGCTTTGAGATTAAAGAATTTATGCTTCAGTTAATTAATTGGCTCTTTCAATTTTTACATAAATTAGTCCATACACATAATGAAAATTAGTCGTGCTCATTCCTTAGCAATCCAACGTTCAACAGCACTGCAAAGCTTTTCTACAGCAGTCGTTAGTTTTAAAACACAATAGGTATAAAGGATTTGTAAGTACTTAAGCCCAAGTCTACTTAATTCCCCGATAAAGATTACCATGGCAATAACGAACCCAATTCCTAACAAAATGAAAATCACTTGTGTATGTCCATGCATGTTTGGCATTGATGGTGGTAGCTTCTCCTGTTTCATAACTAGGTCAGTTCTATTAATAAAATTTGGCCACCATTCAATAAGACCTGGAGTTGATAGTCTAGAAAATTGTTTTAACAAAGCTAAGGGAAAGTGGCCAAAAAATCGAAGATATATAAACGGCTTTGAATAGGCAAACAATCCAACATCGGAGTGATTTCCGGATTTAACTAGATTTCTAGAGATTTCCTGTGCCAAATAATTTGGCAGAATCCGAGCACTTTTGTTGCAGGTTTCCATGTCATGTTTAATTAAAGCAATTTGATTGTTCCAAAATCTTAATCTTAATGTGTTAGCTGCCTTATTAATATCCGGTGTATCTGGAATTCGCCAATCACGTATGTCACTTCTAAATAAAGGATTTATTAGATCCATAGATTCTAAAAGAATTTTACTTGTGCCGGGATGCATAGTAGTACATTCCTCTAAATCTTCATTCTGATACCTATAGTCAAAAGTTGCCAAAAAGGACGAAACTTCTGTACCACCGTATAACCTCCAGTAATTGTGGGAGATGACAATGTCTAGTCTACCCAGTGTTATCTCGTCATAATCGAAACTAAATTTTATACAATGTAGCTTTGTAACCCTACTATATATTTTATAGTCATCCTTAAGTAGTTCATCCAATTTATAATACGAAATTAGCTTTCTCGGTGTCACAATATAGTAGACGTTTTCACTTTTAAATGCATTGCTTAAAACCAGGCCAGCCAAAAGTGTTCCACAACTTAGCAACTTCAGCTTATTAACTAATTCATTTTTTTCTGGGAACGGACCACCTTGTTCTACAAGTATTTTAAAAACACTTATAAAACTCGATTGTAAGGATCGTTTTGTAATATGTTTACTGCAAAACATGATCAAAACCATAAATACAAGTAAAAACATCCAAATTTCTGTTTCAAAAACGGTCGTGATTTGTAGAAGTGAAATAGACTCTATTCCTCGTGAACCACAGCTTACGATATGAAGTTCGCCAAACTTGAATGCAATCCTTGTAAAGCCCTTTACTGGATCTTCGGATACATGTGGAAAAAATATACGGTTGTAACTATATCGATCATGGTTTTCCAAAACATCATTTGTGAATTCAGTTACGTTGCCAAGGAGACTAATAAATATAGACGCATATGCAAAAGCAAGCAACTCAATTTTATCGGAATATCTAGATTTTATCTTGTGTAGATTTTTCAGTGGTAATTTAATCGCGTCCTGTTCGTTTAGAATAAAAATTGTTATTTGGCCTGTTAAAGTATCGCCTGCTAGCAGTGCACTTTCCATGCCGATAGTAGTGAT
>JAQFXM010004495.1:0-17016 GCA_034693345.1 Entomobrya multifasciata | reverse complement strand
AAATAACTAAAACGAGAACAATAATGATGGTTCTTTAATGAAAAGAATTTTTATTTGATAGGATGTTCACCACCTATTCTTATAATGAATAGTACTGAATAGGTTACCTACATATCTAGATATGGGTAGTAGTGTGTATGCATGATACAACATTCGTTAGACAATTTTGGTTTCCTTTCATAATATGAAATGAGACGAGGAATAAAAAAACATTTAAAAATTATTATATAGGTATAAAAGTTTAAGATGTCTTATTCTTATTATAGCCAGTTCATTAATACAAGTTTTTTTTGAACTGAGAGAGAAGATGAAGAATGGAAAGAAAGGAAAGAAGGAGCGCTTGTATGAATGCGTACATACTTGAACGGCATAAAAAGTGTGGCCGGCGCCAGGAAACCTTTTAGCAGAAGACTTCTTTTGGACAAGTATCCCTTTCTTAGTGTACTTTTTCATTGGAGAGCAAGTGAGTACGAGTGGTGGATGAGTTGTTGTTTGGTATTTCATGCATACACACATGTTCTTTTATAGACAGACACAGACGTGTTCATAATACGTGTGTAGTAAAAACAAGAAATGGAAAAAAGGTCTTTCGTTTTCGTATGTCATCTCATGGCAAAGGCTCTTGAAAAGAATATATCCAAACATTATATACCTATACTGAGGTATAAGAAGGAGACTGAGAACAGCTTGTTCAAAAACCTTCTTCATCTTTTTCTTCAATTCCATGAGTTATTCAATCTAACAAATTGAATGGAAGAAGCTATTCAGTAGAGGGCTCCTTTAGGAACACTTTTATACATTCCCTTCTCTTTTTTTGTTGATGTCAATTGTTAGCTAACACATCTCTGAGATGTTAAAGCTGTTAACTAATTCCAAAATAAGCTTTCTCAAGAAATATTTCTTGAGTAAACAATTCGCGCTAACAATATTTTTCTGTTTTGCTTGCTGAGCAATAAGTAAGCATTTTTTTCTTTATTATTATTTTTCAAAGCTTATTTCCTGAACAAATAAGTACTGATATTGAAACTTCTGAAATAAGAATGGTCGATGTTTGTGATGTAATGCGATAAAGAGACGAAGGATATCCAAACCATTATCTTATGTAAACTTTATATTCATGATTGTTCAAGTTGTAGATATTTATTCATCGCTATCGGGGCCTTTAGGTGTTTTTTAAAATCTTTTTGATTTTTTAAAACTTTCCAACAGCAAGTTAACAAAGTTGGATCATTTCTTTTGATTTAGTATTTATATCGTTTGATTTATTTTACAAATAGAAATCAAACTGAAATACAAATCATTAAAGATACAAGTTGATCTGTATTCGATGTAGCTTATTCCAATCAACTATTTATTTAGTGCCATTTCTAACTCACAAAGAAACCTCATTAAAAAATCCTGCCATGTGTAATAATGATACATACATTCGTCCAAAATGCTACTGCCATTCACAGCAAGATGATAATATTTCAAAATTTCTGATTTTTTTAAGTTCCCTCATTCTTCTTTTTGATTGTTCATATGAAGTCCAGAGGCTGTTCAGAATGTTACAACGCAACATTTCTATATTTCTAAAACATTTTCTTGAGTTTGAATATTATGCTGTTTGTAAATATCACAGAATGAACTGAGCCAGAGGAAAAGAAAGGATTCTCTTTGTTTACCGAGGAATCATAACTTTTTCACAATGCGTTTCGGTATTCATTTTTGTTTAAAAAACACACATTACAAACTTATGTCTCGCCTTGGCTCACTGTTTTAGCAAAATAGTAGGTTATTTTTTTCTGGAGAAGATAGTCACATAAATACATATCTACACATGTAGGATGCGTGAAAAGTGTATGCAATAAATATTTTCTGAACTGTCTGGATATAGTTTACACTTGGTTTTAAAAGTTACTGGAATCACGCACTTCACACTGTGCTTTTTGATCCTAGAATACTATAAGAAAGAACATTTTTACCTTTTGTGTTTGAAACATTTTATTTGATAGAGAATTAATAGGAATACCTGGCATCACGCAGGTTTTCATTCTTGCGTAACAGACAGATAAAAAACAGTAGATGCCAAAAAGATGATCATTTTGACAAGCCTTAACTGGAGAATCCCTGCAGGAAGCCATGTCTTTTCTCGACTTTTTTTTGTTCAGCCTTCATATTTTTTGATGAGACTGCAGCTTAAAGTGAAGCTAAAACTGATATCAAGAACGTGATCATGATTGTTATCAGCATATTTACATGAAATAAATGGAATGTTAGTATACGTTTGAAGATTAGATTCAGATAAACACAGCACAAAGAATTGACGATAAAAAATTGTACTAAATTCATGTTATTGCTTAGAAAGGAATTACAATACATAATATAAAATACGGAATTGTAAATGCTAAGAAACATTTAAACGAGTATGAATGAAGTGTTTTAGTGACTAATGTACCTAATTACAAGTTTACAAGCGTTTCAACTATTTCCTATTCATAACTAAAATTCAGCTCATTTCTGTGGCTCAGAAAACCCGCATGTGGATTACAAAGAAAAGTAGCCCAGTTATAAAATGTAAGAAAGCAATTAATAAATGCAATCACAAATTGATGGACTTTACTTTTACTTGCTAATAAGAATATACTCAAAATAGATGCTGTTACGTGTAGACAAACTCTTAATTATTACGAAAAAAAGAAAGAAAAAAATATACAAAGAGGTTGATAGCTCATAAAACTCGTCTAGTCTGGACCAATAAAAGCTACTATATTCATGCAAACCTCGTTCAATTATACGAACAACGATAACATCTGAATGAATGAAGATAAAGGTGTACATTCGGAATTTATTCTGTCTTCATATAAATGTCACTGTAAATTGTAATTCTAAAATACAATATTGTATTTTGCAGACAATGTATTTATTTATTCATAATTTGTGCACATATGTAAGTAATCTACTATGTACATTGCATTAGCAGTTTGTTACTTATTCTGAGATGAGTTTATTTCAAGTAATTCAACGTGTATTAGTTTTCGTCTCTGTTCTGAGGTATATAATCCCTGTGCAACTGTGCGTATGGTTTGGTGATGGTGACAAAGAAAACCCCCAAAGATGGACATGGCATATAATCAAAACGTGTAGGCTGATATAATAATATTAGCATGTTGTGTAGTTTTTTTAAACTTAAGAGAGCATGTGAGTGATCAAGCCAGCCATTCAGGCATCTAAACTTAACTCACTAAACTGTATCTTCCTACCAATAAACAGTACACAATCTAGCTCTTTTTGAATTGGCAAGAAAATCGCAGACGATGACGTTAGTCATCATATTATTTGCATTTTATATGTAGGACGTATGATGTATTTACGCATACAATGTATACACCAACAGTTTTTACAACAACAAAGAAAATTCACGTCTCGTTTCGATTCATTGATATGTGTGTTGTGTGTGTTCAAAAGGTATAGTTGTTTGGTGAACACTTGTGTATTTTTCTGCAAAAAGTACTTTCTTGTGTGTGTTAGTGCTTTTCAAAATATATTTTTTTATTTGGCACAAGACACGGCAACCTTGTACTTTTCTTTCAGCATTCAAACTCTAATATTTTGTACAGTTTGAAAATGTATGAGTTCATTTAAAAGCTATACTTGATGAAGGCGGTAGAGATCCATCGTTTAATGACTTGAGTGAAATGACTTTAATTGATTTCGTTTCAAACTTGCCAATGCATATGATTCCATACAAAATACAGGAATCAATATTTTTTTTACAGAGGCCATACAAAAATTTTATTAGTTTTTTTTCGATACGCATGACGGAAATAATATTCTATCTGTAATATTAATTACCAATTATGAATCACAATTTAGCTATCTATCATATATATATATATATACCCAAGTGAAAAGCGTAGACGAATATGGTCGGGATGGAAGATATTTTTATGCATAATTTTTTTACTCGTTTAAATGACAACCCGAAAGCGAGAAAAATAGAGCCTCTCGGCATTTTTAGTTTTTTAAGATGTGAAGTGCAGGTGGTATGGTAAGCAGGTGAAGAAGTCGGCTTTTACTAAAGTCGGCATCTGATTTACATAATTTTTTGCTAATGTCACGGTTCTGATCGTCTTTTTCCTTTTCTTGGATGGATGAACCACTATCGTATTTACGCTTGTTATTTTTATTGCCAACTTTTTTTAGCTTGGGTCATAATTTATGGCATCTAATTGTAAGTACGCGAGAAAAACCTGCATAAGCTTTATAATTCTGCACCTGGTAATATTATTAGTGGTATGAGAGACAGTATTCATTAACGGCTACAATTTACTCATAAATTTATCTCGTTTATCAAGTGTAAAAATATGCAAAGGGGGATATCAAAGGGCAATAGTTTCCTTAATTAATTTACTGTTTATTTCAAGTCTGCTGATGATGTCAAAAAATTTAGGCAGCCTTTATTAGGTATTAGATGTTTTATTTTGATATGTTGGGGTGTCTGGTTTCAGTCTCATGAGAGCATGTTGTTTTGCTGTTTTTACACTGCAGTGCAGAAATATGGTGGTGTAGTATTCATGATTCATGGTCCCTTGCCACATATCTTGTGCTTTCTCATCCGTGGTATTTTGCGACAAAAAATGTTAGTCACAGAACTTGTGTTTATGAAATTGAATATTTAATTACTACGTTTCACTTGATTGAACCTTAAGTGTTTCTGATGTTGTGGTTTCTAATTACAAAGTGATGTACGAATGCGTACATGCAAATACTTTTAAAAAATTCATGTTTTAGATTTTGATGCGCATAAATGTATTGTGATCTTTTGAGTAAATTTTATTTTGTTCATCTGACTCATTATTTTCCTCGATGTAAAATGAACACGTCCATAAATGTACCTTGCATTTAGCTCACCGACAACAATTTTGGCGAGAGCATTATACTGAAAGCATTTCGATTCCAAGAAATAATGTAACTTATTACTCATTCGATAGAAAAGGAATGGGGAACATGCACACAAAGTACACTGATTTTATAGATACAAACGAAATCTCGGCAGTTTAAATTGAGTCAGTGAAGACTGCTGATAATTAAAATAGGCTTAATTTAAAACTGTTAAAAATCTCAGACAAACTTAGATTTCAAAGAGTATTTTGAAGTAAGGTTTAAAGATATGTATAACTCACTTGCTAAACTGAAGATGGTCTGCAAGGTCCAAACATTTTGAACAAAGGCAGGGGTAACCATTTTTGGAGAAAACGAGAATGAGACCATCGCTCAGACAAATAAGGCAACATCAAGTAACCTTTTTTCTTATCAACGTGTAAAGTCTTAGAAGGACCAACAGAGGTCCTTCTCGTTCGGTTGACTGTTTCTCTGCTTTAGATGGTTTGTATTTTACTGAATTGCCATATGCATGTTTACATTACATCCTTGATTTTACTGTTTACCAAATAGAAATAACCACAGCATCAAGCTTTGAACTACATATTGCTTACTTTTTTATTAACCACACTACTTTGACATTGGGTTAGGCTTAAGGCATAGAATCGAAACTTTTGGAATCATGTTTCTTGTTTAGTTCAAATTTAAAATTGAAGGACCAGGTTTCGTTTAGGTACAATTTTAGAGCTTCTCAATCATACAATCAGTACCTCTTTTATGACAAAGAATTAATTAGCATATACAGAACTTTTCATAGTAAGTAACGCAACGCAAGTAATTGTCTAGTGAATTACTTACACAAAAACGTACATACCTTTCAAAATCCAGTGTCATCTGTAGTCAGTAACAATTTTTTTTAGGAGAAAGAAAAGTGTAAGGCTGCTTTACTTACACAAAAGTGAAAAGTTTGATCTTTTATCACGTGTATTTTTTCAGGAACATTACTTGTCCTTTCACATACGCTCGCAAATAAACTAAATGGACTATGTTTACAAAGGAATATGAAAAGAACAATAAGTCTGTGATCACAACGTAGTCGGCTGTCTCCTATTTTATTTTGAGATGTAATTTCTTCATACCGATTTTGTACATAGTGTAGGCAGGTAAATAGTGTTTTGGCTTTCTTTTTCGCATGTATAATAACATTTTAGCTTCATTTATTCATAGATGAAATAATGAAATACATATTTAAAAAATAGTGTATAAAAACAGAAACAATTTTAAAGTCAAATATATAAGCTGACAGAACACAAATATACTACAAGCATCATGACTTTACTTTAATCTAGTTTTGTGTGATTGTGAAATTATACCCTGTATCATATCTTCACCGCGCTACTGAAATAGACATGCAAGAGAACTACTTCCCTTTTACAGAACAACATCTTGAAGTGAGTCCAACCAGGAGAAAGATCATTACCACATTTAACACGGGTTCTATCACATGAGGAGCAAGACAAGGAAAACCTTGAAACACTCCACATGTAGTCCTTTCCGTCGTGCTGGTTTGTAATATGCTCTCATCTCGAACCAAAACACATAGCCACAAATCCCTCTTCAAAAATCATTATGTAATACTAAACGACCAAAGGAAAGGGATTCCAAAACGCAGTTGGACTTCTCTATTGAAAATTTCTTGACATGCATGAAAATAAACTTGCATACCTTTCCGTTTCACAATGCCAGTCAGATTCTCATAACAATTTAAAATAAAAAACCAAAAGGGAGAGAAGAGAAATCATAAATAATGAGTTTTCCACAGGGAGCCTCCGAAGAGAATAAAACATTTTGAAAATTACAAATGACTTTGGGCTGGACAGCGTTTGGTTGGTGTGAAATCTGGGCGAACCCCTTAATTGTTCACCATATTTAGCCAAGGCTAACTAATAAGTTGATATGACTTGCAGGATGGAATAATTATTAGACATTATTTTTCACTGCATATCCACACGTGTGAGATCTAATCAATAATGCCAAGAATAACTTGCAAGATGCAAACAAGAATCACGAGAATATCATGAACATCAGTGTAAAACATTTCTCTGAGATTTTTTTTGCCTCTAATTAAATAGCTAATTAGCTTTGTTTCTTTTTTGTTACAGAAATTCTGATGCGACAGAAGCAGCAAAGTTGCTTTTAACCTCGGCAGGATAAACAGTGCATTTAAAGGTAAGCTGGGTGACAACATTTTCTCTTGAGACCTATGTACCATTAACGTAAACCTTGTTTATGGTGTATGCAAAGCAATGCGGCAATACTAGTTACAAAGCTAGACAAAACAGAGCCAAACCATGAATTCATGTGGCAGATCTTTTTATGTAAACTTAATCTATCTCATACTTAGGTCAATATACGCAGTATGCATACAAGTAACTTGTACTGTACTACACATTTCTTGTTTTTTTTGTGATAATGACGGCAAATAAAACGAAACTAGGTTTGACCATCTGCAACAACTTGTTCAAAAGAAATAAAACTTTTTCTATTTTAAGATTTGACAAAGGCAGACAGTTTGGCTTTTTCTTGTATAATCTTCTTCAAAATGTAAAGGTAGTAAGAAAACAATGTATATCAAGTCAGTCCCCGAATGATACGATGAGTAAAGTCAACTACCTAAAGTGCTTATTGTTGGCGTGGGATTTTTACTGGGGTGACATGTCTTTGTGAACCATAATTCTAGCCGAATTGAAATATGACCATACAATCAAGTTTTTTGTACAATCGTATCGACTTGAGCAAGTTCACAGGTGCAGGTGTTCTTTCGTTTTGTTAGCTAGCTATCTTGAGATTAGTATGTGTTCTTATTTGTTCCCTTTATACGTGGGGTCCATTTCGCTGGAAAAAACTTTACAATGCATTTTCTTCACGGTTGTATTGACACTGACTTCAAATGACATTAGAAGTCAAGAAAGATGCTTTTACAAAAAAAATCAACATGATGAAGTTAGAAGAAAACCCAAATATATGCGCGTGGAAAGCTTCTTTTTTAATGCCGAAATCATGTACTTGAGGTAGTTTTAACCAAAACTAAATCCACGCTTGTTATGTATGCTCATCCATGTACATTTACGATACAAATACGTAACACCTTTTTATAAACAATGAAATTTGAAATTATACCAAGCCCAGCAGCGTATTTTCTACCTTAAACTGAATTAACTTTTTGTTCAATACATTTCCATTATTTTTCTAACTTTTGAAATATGCTGGATTGGATTGGATTGTGTAAAAAGTTATAAATGAGGTAATTTATTTTGTTGTGTAGGTAGTTGGCTTGAAGAAAAAAGTTTGCTTATAAGAATACTAAGAAGAGCACAATATAGCAGAGATGTATATTATTCATAGAAAGTTGGATTTTTTTAAAAAGAAGATTAAGGGAAAGGCCGGCTGTATGTTATAGGTCCTTGAGTTTGTTTGTAAGGGTAAAAGAGTAGGCGGTTTTCAGGCCTCCTTGAAGTTCTTCTCGAAAAACTTTTAATTTTTCACACGATTTGTTGTTACTTGTGTGTCGGCTCACAAAGGAAATGTGAGCGTGAAATATTGGAAATATTACTAATTACAGAAAGTCTATTGTTCAAAAGTGAGTAAGAAATGGGATGCCTATGTATGTTTGTAACTTTTAAACACAATATTGGCTTGGACGCGTTCGTGCTTTGATTAGCCCCGCTCTTGTAATTGAATGAGATTTTCAAAGTAAATCCTGTTCCGAGGACATGTAATATGCACCAATATAATGTCATTTTGTCATGTTCTCCAACCGGAATTCGTAACTCTTCAATCATGTTGTAATGTCATGTTCAAGTGCACCGTATAGATTCTTAACGAAGGCCATCATCAGTCAATTGTTGAGGTGGCACCACAACACAACCATTCCATGAATGCGAGATGAATGATGATTAGGAAATTCGAAAAATTAATAACAATAGTACTCAGAAAATATGCGAGAAAGTGTATATCTTTGAGCATTTATGTACATGATATGATGAAGTACCTTTGGGATGAAAAGATGGTATGAATATACATATGCAAAGTCACATGTACCATTCTGTCATCATGATTTTTTTCTCTATATCAATATTATTGAATCAACATAATACTTGTTAAGTTCCCTCGATATATTTTTTTCATCAATAGCGCATTCAAAACCAAGTCTGAGATTTTCCTTTGTAATTGTACCAGTGCCAGTTAATGAAAGTGGTATTTCCAGGCATACAGATTCTTTGTACTCTGAAGGATTGGTTCCCCCGAGCTCATATACCATGAACCTCATCAATATTAATCTTTAATCTATTATTATGAAGTACTCCTTTAAGACGTTCTTACATAAGAAGCTGAGTCAACTCATTTTATTTTCCATTCCAATCCAACATTTCATCTACAGGTGTTTTATAACCAATTCTTTCGACTGCGTAGCATCACATATTTTATTATTCTCATTTTCTCCAATTCGGCACGGTTGGACAGCAAAGACATAATAAATTGTTGAATTCTTAATACCTTACATTACAGCATCACTATCCCAGCAATCCCGAGAACGAACAACAAAACTGATATTCAATAAGAAAAGAAAATGTTTTTGTAGCATAGTTCATCCAGCAATGAGCAACAGTGCGTTTAACAATGCAATATAATAATATTCATATTGAATTGAAAAGGCTCAGCCCAACACCATCCATGAGTTAAATATCTGTGCATGTGACGTGAATGGACCATTTCTTCTGTCATCTTTACAGCATTTTATATGTATGCCTATTGTAACAATGGGACTAGCTATTTCCATGCTCAATAGCATAACTGTTCCTCTTCTCTTGGTGTTATAAAAAGAAATAAAATAATAATTGCATTGAAGTTTAGTTTAGTTTTGTAAAAGTAACAAAAAGTCTGCCTTCAAAATTATTACAATGGGTTTACATGAACTCACTATTTTGTATTAGTGTTATGTTGGTGTGCTCATTTCTGTTAAACAAAATGAAGGGTTCCATAATAGGGCACTAAAAACCCTTAGCGCATCACTACAATACAATGAGATGAAGAAAAAGGAAAAATATGTTCTTCTGCTGGTCATATAAGACGCAATTGAGAAGCAAAGCAAGAAACAAGCTTGCAATATACTCTCTGTGCATTTCCTTTCCTTTCACATTTTATTTTCTCAAATGAATCTCTGTTCATTATTATTCTTGTTTGCAACAAAAGAAGGCCTTACTGTAAGAAAGGAGCATTGAATTTTAAGCGATTTTTATTTTTTGTAGTTTGAGAAAACTTGAGAATCATATTCAAGTGTTGCTTCTGACCCTTTTTACGCCTACGTGAATTCCAAACTTCACGAGGGGTAAAATGAGTACGCACCATGTGAAAATGTGAAATGCTTATTTTTGGGAAGTACTCATTCAAAATGCACATTCATCTAATATTGTTCAAGTCAAGGGTCTCCTTTTTTCTTCCTTTTACACCATTGCAAGGCATTTCTTTTTACAACTTCTTATATTTATGCATCCCATTGATGTCAAAAAGGAAATAAGTTTCAAAGCGGGATCCCAAGCACATATACACACTTGTTTGAGCAGGCTGAGGATCAAGAGGGTAATATATCTCTGTGTATATATCATAGCATGACGAAGGTTTAATATGTTCTCCAAAAAATCTTTTCTTGAAAAACGAGAATCCCTGCCTTCTCAAGAAAATGAAATAATATTAAGAAGCAGTCGGGAGTCTTCCTTAAAGAATGTTCCTTTACCCAGAAAAAAACCAAATGTTCTCATTCAAATGCACTAAACCCTCTGAACTGTGGTAATGAATAATTCCGAAATATGTTGTTCGTTTTAAAATATTAAAAGACATAATAGTTAACTTTAACTGCCCCACTATTTTGTAATACAGAAAATTTGAAATTGGAATCATGAAACGTACAAAATATAACTCAAGCATGATGCATGCATCTGCAGGCAGGTTCTCCTCTTGTTTCCAAATATGAGATGTGACAAGAGTCGTGTTTTCTTTATTACCAGACCAGACAAAGTTGCTGGTTATGTGGAAATGCTCACTTAAAATTTATTAATAGGACATCAATGTGTAATGGTAATACAAAATATACAATCTGTTATTAATTTTTAAGAGATTGAAATTTCAAATCCATATTTCTTTCTTTATGTATGCTGTAGTGTCAGCCAGCATGAAAGAGAAAAGTTTGTACGTGAGAAACGAAACGTCCCTTTTGCCTTCTAAAGATTTACACATGTTTCTCAAAGTGTAAGTAATACTGATTAGGCATCATGTTATTCACGCAATTTCTTACACGTTTCTTATTGCTCTACTCGTGTGAATTTCTCATTTATGCGCATACATGTACAAATGTACGCCGACATAATCCTTTGGAACAACAAAGGAGTCATTGTCAAGTGAAAAGGGTCTCTTCAAATTTCAACCATTTCAATGCAACACAAAAACCGATCCAGTTCCTATTCAAGTATGAAAATGCTATAAGTCGTCGTGTTGTATTGCAGGTATGCCCATGTTTCTCATTATTTCTTAATTGTGAAGTGTGTAACCGAAGAAATAATGAAATAAATGCTTATTTGGTCCATCAATAATATATGTACCTATACTCCTATTCAATGCTCAATAGAATACTTCTTTTCTGACATCATAAAGAATTATAATATGTCAAAAGATATACCCACTACCTCATGAATGTGCATTGACATTTAATGAGCAAAGTATTTTAAGTAGTGTATTGTTACACACATATTTCATTCAACATAATGCAGACACATAAAACTTTTACGTCCAATAGAAATGGTTGAACTCATTAAACTTTTATTGTTAATTTTCCTCTGCTGACTGTTAAGAAGATCCCAGAAATGAGTTCTACGTATTATTGCTCCAAAATACTTGTAATTTTGTATGCACGTATACAAGTGTCACCAGTTTGAATGCTTTTATGTCTTTTCTGTATAAAACATAGCTGTTATTGGGTTTCTTTTATGTCCAAAAGCTAATCCATCCCGCATCACGATTCTCGACGATTGATTTACCCACATTTAAAATTGCTGGTATATCGCATGATTTTATTTTAACCACCCAAGACTCTTCCGTATTAACTTACAAGTGCTATGCAAGGCTTCCCAACGAATCACATTTTAAATTCAGTCATAACTAAATTACTACATACACGCATACATGCATAATGTGCACTTGTTCTGAGTTCAATGAGAAACAAAAACAATGCATTCAAATCTGTAAGCTGTACTACTAGATGCATAAATGTTTTTGTCACAAAAAGCTGTGCACTAGTTAAAATAGGTTATCAAATCACAGTCTAACAACCTACATTGGTTTTTATTAATAAGTTGTGTACATTTCTTCTTCAGTCCCAGACGGCGAGTCTACTGTGTGAGATGAGAAATATTATACAGCATCATACATACTACTACTACTACAACTTGTCTGAGACATTTGACATCTACTATTCAATGCGTTCAGTAAGAGCTCTAGCTACATTGAATTTGGACGCTGATCCAAGAGGTCTCCAAGTTGGCTACGGGAATACTGATAAAAAGTAAAACTAAAGGTGTTAGATGGGTGACAAGTAACAAGCTCCTAATACATACTTACACAAGTATTGCTGTGTGTTGGCCAAGCTCTCGCTCAGTAGCCATTTAGAGTTCAACATTGTGTCATCATGTTACAATATAAAAAGTTTACAAATAGGAGATTAATAGGATAAATGGGAAGAGAGAAGGGGGAGGATCAGTAAAGAGCGGATGGATTTCCAAGCGTGAAAAAATTACTTATTCTTCAGTTCACATCTCTTTACGAGAGAGAGGTACAAGTAGAAATGTTTCTTTCTTTGAACATGCACAATAGGAGGATAGATGGAAAGATTTAAATTGTGTTTTGTGGTGTTGTTCTCCATGTTACCTACGGACATACCAGTTTTGTTGACTATGCATGTGGTCTCTCACCGTCTCACATCTCTCTCACCCACCTCCGTCACTCTCACACTTCACTACTCACAGATTAGGTAATATAATCATAACTCTCCGACCAAAGATTGCCTAATAATGTCCAGAAGCTCTGAGATCAGATTTGTCAGATGCCTGTGAACTGGTGTCGACTACACACCTCCCAATTTTCGGTTGGATTTGGGTTTTTACTAAAAATTAGAACAGTATTCCAGATTCAGTTAGACTACACGGATGTGTAGGTGTAACTTATAATAGCTACATGTTAGTGAGTACATTGCTCCTTTGTAACTTGTGTTAACCGGTGAAAATGACGCATTTGAACAGTTTGTAAATGTTTAAATCAGCAATTTTCTTGACATTTATGATGGTTATGAAAATGTTTTCCTGCAACTTGGAAAAAAATAGAAATAAGTTTTTAGTGATATGTGCATGAAAGCACGTACGCATAAACTTCTCATTTTATGAGTTTTGTGATAATAATACACACACACAGTGTATGTGTTAGTTTCTCTACTCGTTACATTGGTCATTCCTGAAACTAACTATCTTTAAGTGCTGTTTAGCTTCGTCTCCTGAAAAAAACGCCATAAACAAGGAACGTTATTGCATGAAATATGAAAGAGAAAAGCTAAAGAAGAAAAAATTGTTCTCATTTTTTACAGAAGAAGAAACGAAGACTTTGTGAGAAGCAATTCTATTGAATTGACAACAAATATGTGAAAAATAGTGCTTTCAAGTGCAATTTGAGACGAAACGTCTTGTGGAAAGAAATCTTTATTTTTACGGACTTCCTATATAAACCTGACAAACAATGGAGCTACCAAGACTTCGCTGTTATTGTCATCATCATTGTCCTCCCAATGCAGTGGAAACGAATATTTGTGAAGTTGCAATTGGGGGAAAGTGCTTCGCAGCGGTGGAGGAGACATACAACGCTGAAACTGGAATCCTAGAGCCAGAATACAGTTATGGATGTTTTGCACCCGGAGATCCAACTTTTCTTCAATGCAAAGGACAACTTGTCGATCACAGTATACCAACATCGATAGCTTGTTGTGATGATGCTCACCTATGCAATGAAAATCTCAGGCCTATGTATAAAGTAAGTCAACTTTACTTTTAATTGAAATTTTAAAGTAAAATTGTCTTTAATGAGAACTCAAAGAAATTGTTTATTGAGTGACATTCGAAAGTAACATTAACGGTTTGACAAGATTTTAATTGATTTTTTTTCTTACCGTAAACAGCCAAGCAATTACAGTGAGCCGTTTCCCCCATACACTACCACACCTACAGACTACTTCCTCCTTCAGTTAATGCTGACAGCTATTGTATCTTTACTTCTGTTAACATTTCTCATCGTTCTGTACATAGTCTGCAAGTAAGTGAATTAAATTTATGAATTAAATTTACTTTCATTTTTAAACAAAAAGTAAAAAACAGGTACTTTAATACTTTATTTGATTATCATTATCTTTAGATATCGGGCGAGGGAAAAGAGTCTGAAATACCTCCACGAAACCGACAGCAATAAGTCATTCTTGCTTAACTGCACACCTTCAAAAGATCCCTTCCTTACTAGTATAGACCAATCTTCAGGTTCTGGATCAGGCATGCCTCTCCTTGTACAAAGGACCATTGGAAAACAAATTACATTAAAACAAAGGATTGGGAAAGGAAAATTTGGAGAAGTGTATTTGGGAGAATGGAAAGGAACATACGTCGCTGTCAAGTCCATTAATACATCAGAGGAAGCGTCCTGGTGGAGAGAGCAGCAAATTTACAAACAAGCTCTGATGAAACATCCCAATATACTTGGTAATTTTTAATTTTGACTCTCACTTAAATTAAATGTTGAAAGAAAGATATCACAAAGGCTGTTTTCAATTATCATATAACATACTTAACTAATTTTATTTATTGTTTTTTTGCAGTTTCTTTGGCCTGGGACATTCATTCGAAGGACAGCATGACTCAAATGATAATCGTCACCGACTTCCACCCGAAAGGGTCTTTGTATGACTTTTTGCAACACTATACTCTGTCAGACCGTAAGTTGTCAATTGTGATATCACATAAATAATCCTGATAAGTTTTGCAGCAATTAATGATGAATTAATCATTCTTTCACAGACGAAGCAATGAGACTGGTTCTGTCTGCCATTTCTGGTTTATGCCATTTGCATTTGGAGGTTGAAGGAAAACCATTCAAGCCTGGTATCGCGCACAGGGATATCAAGAGCAAGAATATTTTGGTTAAAGCCAACGGAGAAGCTTGCATTGCAGACTTCGGGTTAGCCGTCTGTTCAGTCAGGTAAGAATTAAACTCAAGTTAAATTCCATTTTATGGTAAGATCGGAATTGGATCTTTGGATTGTCAAATGTTAACCTGCTTTATTTTATTGTGTTTTTAGTGGCGAGAAAGGTGTTGATGTAATTCCAAACATTAAACAAGGCACAAAGCGATACATGCCCCCGGAAGTGCTGGATGACACGATGAAAACCCAATGGTTTGAAGCATACAAGCAAGCTGACATGTACTCGTTTGCACTTGTTCTTTGGGAGATTGGCAGAAGGTACAGTTTTTATATCAATCATACATGCATACAATACTTACATGTTACATTGTTACATATCGAACTGATATGATGATGACACATTAGTTTCATTAAATGAACAACGAATTTTAAATGTTTACTGATTATTTAATTCTAGGTGTTTGACGGATGCGGGTAACGAAAAAGTGGAGTGTGAAGACTATGATACTCCATACAATGAGTGTGTTCCATCCGATCCCTCATTTGAAGAGATGAAAAAAGTCATCTGCGACCATGGCTTGAGGCCTGATATTCCTACGAGATGGAACAAATCAAAGGTAATTTAAAATTCCAGTACTTTTTATTCTTTACCCTTTTCTCTTGATTCATTATCATTAAACATATAATCTAATATTTATGCGTATTTTTCCTTACAGTTCTTGAGGGAGCTCACGAAAATCATCAGAGAATGTTGGCACAGGTCGCCCCAGGTACGTCTTACAGCTCTTAGGGTCAAGAAGACACTTACCGAAATCAGAGACCATGAGTCGCACCTGCAAATCGTGTAGACAAGTCATCAATAAACTCTGCAGATGATACATTGACAATTAAAAATGAGAGACGACAACAATCACTTTCTCTGCCATCTTTCTATTCGCGTGCATTCGCATGTACTAACTAACGACATTCATCGAGATCAGTTGTGTTAAACATTTCTGTATTTGTATGTCAACTGATTTCGGTTCCTAGAACAAATACTCCCACTTATTGTTGTATTTTCATGTAATATACATACAATTAACTATAGATTTTTATTTATAACACATTTTATTTAATGTAAAAAACTGTACACATGAAAAGAAAATACGTAAATATTTTAAGTTATGAATGCTTTCTCCATAGTCATATTATTTAGGTGAAAAAAGAAAGTGTTCCTTTTATAGCAAACTAAGCTGGCAATATAGATTTGTACATATACACAATATAATAAAAACGAAGAAAAAAACACGATTTCGAAAAGATCTACAAAAAAGCTTTCATTTCACAAATTATTTGAAGAAAAAAAAACGATCAAAATTAAACTAAATAGCATACCATTTAGCATTCAGCATAGCGATAAATGTCAATTTGTAAATTACTTATTTTATGTGTTATTGTTCCCATTTTATTGATAAGTTCTATTACAAATGTAAATATAACTCGTTAAAAAACATGATACAACGAAGTCATAAGCGTTATTCCAGAGAGACAATTTTATTGAATATTGTATTCTTTTTTTTTTTAGATATTTAGTTCTTAATGTAAAATTTTATGCAACGAACAAAGTGACGTTATAGTGGATAAGCCGTAAAAATAGTAAATCATTATATTCTGATGCACTGTAATTAGCTTATATTAGATACTATATATAATGCATATGCATAAAATGTGTATTGAATGTTATTTAATTTTTTACTAAACCCATTATCGATTGTAATACAGGTAAAGTTTTGTGCCATGAGTTAAAGTATAAGAAATATAGAGAAGCAGAGGTTCCAATTTAATATTTTATAGCTTTATCGGCCTATAAAGCTCTCTTAAGTTAATTTATT